>PVIH01013881.1:0-56201 GCA_004025045.1 Sigmodon hispidus
TCCCAGCTTCAGGAGATCCCACTTATTGATTGTTGGTCTTAGTGCCTGTGCCACTGGTGTTATATTTAGGAAGTGGTCGCCTGTGCCAATTTGTAGAAGTGTATTTCCCACTTTCTTTTCTATCAAGTTCAAAGTGGTTGGGGTTAAGTTGAGGTCTTTGATCCACTTGGATTTGAGTTTTGTGCAGAGTGACAGGCTCGGATGTATTTGCATTTTTCTACACACTTCCTTCCAGTTATGCCAACACCATTTGTTAAATATACTATCTTTTTTCCATTGAATGTTTTGGGCCTCTTTGTCAAGAATTGTTTTTTCTTTAAAAAGTTTTTTTTTTACCCCTGTTCAACTCAACACTGTTCCCCCTCCCTCCTCTCCTCCCAGTCCTCCCTCAGCCTTCCCCACCCCATCCCCTCATCCATTCCTCAGGGAGGGCAAGGACTCCCAACATGAGGTACTTCAGTCTGATCTATCCAGTTGAAGTAGGTCTGAGTCTCTCCCTTCAGTATCAAGACTGAGTAAGGTGTTCCTCTGTAGGGAATGAGCTCTGAGAAGCCAGCTCATGCACCACGAATAGACTCTGGTATGACTGCAAGAGGCTCCACAAACTGCCCACACCATTCACATTTGGAGGGTTTAGTTCCTTTTCATGAAGGTTCCTTGGTGATTATTTCTGAGTCAGTGAGCACCCAAGAGTTTGGGTCAGCTGTTTCTGTGGGTCTCCTCCTCATGATTCCGATTTCTTTGCTCGTATGATCTCTGCTCCCTCTCTTCAGCTGGACCAGGAGCTCGACCCAATGCTTAGCTATGGATCTCTGCTTCTACCTCCATCAGTTGCTGGATGAAGGTTCTATAATGGCAATTAAGGTGGTCATTTATTTGATTATAGGGGAAGGCTTATTTAGGCACCCTCTCTACTATAGCATGGAGTCCTAGCTGGTGTCATCTTGTAGATTTTTGGGTGTTTCTCTAGCACCAGGTTTCTCTCTAACCCTACAGTGGCTCCCTCTATCAAGATATCTACTCTTCTCCATCTCTGTTGCTCTTCCCACTCAACCATCTCATTCTCTCAGATCTCTTCCCACCATCCCTTGCTCCCTCCCTGATATGATCCCAATTTATTCAGGAGATCTTCTCTATTTCCCCTTCCCAGGGGATCCATGGATATCTCTCTTAATTTTCTCCTGTCACCTAATTGCTTGGGAGTTGTGGATTGTAGTCTGGTTATCCTTTGCTTTACATCTTAAATCCACTTATGAGTGAGTACATATCATATATATCTTTCTGGGTCTGTGCTACCTCACTCAGGATGATCCAGATCCATCCAGCCTGCAAATTTTAGGATGTCATCTATCTATCTATCTATCTATCTATCTATCTATCTATCATCTAATTATTTATTTATTGCTGAGTAGTACTCCATTGTGTAAATGTACCACAATTTTTTAATTCATTTTTCAGTTGAGGGACATCTATCTAGGTTATTTACAGGTTCTGGATGTTGTGAATAATGCCTCTATGAACATAGTTGAGCTAATGCCCTTAGTTGGTAAGCATTTGCATCTTTGGGGTATATATGCCCACTAGTGGGGGAGATTGATTCCCAGTTTTCTCAGGAACTGCTATATTGCTTTCTAAAGTGGCTGTACAAGTTTACACTCCCACCAGTAATGGAGGAGTGTTCCCCTTGCTCTGTGTTCCCTTCAGCATAGGCTATCATCAGGGTTTTTGACCTTCGATATTCTGAGAGATGTAAGATGATATCTCAGAATTGTTTTAATTTGCATTTCTCTGATGGCTAAGGATGTTGAGCAGTTCTTTAAGTGCCTTTTAGCCATTTGAAATTCTTCTGATGAGAATTTCCTATTTAGCTCTGAACCCTATTTTCAAATTGGATTATTTGAGGTTTTTTTGGTCTCTAGATTCTCTATATATTTTAGAGATTAGTCCTCTGCCAGATGTAGGATTGGAAAGGATCTTTTCCCATTCTGTAGGCTGTCATTTTGTCTTATTGACCATGTCCTTTGCCATACAGAAGCTTCTCAGTTTTAGGAGGTCCTACTTATTATTTATTGTTCTTAGTGTCTGTGCTACTGGTGTTATATTTGGGAAGTGGTCTCCTGTGCCAATGCATTCAAGGCTATTTTCTACTTTCTTTTCTATCAGGTTCAGTGTAACTTGGTTTATGTTGAGGTCTTTGATCCACTTGGACTTGAGTTTTGTGTGGGGTGATTGATATGGATCTATTGTGTTCTTCTACATTCCACTATCCAGTTACGCCAGCACCATTTGTTGAAGATACTGTCTTTTTTCCATTGTATATTTTTGACCTCTTTGTCAAAAATCAGGTGTTCATAGGTGTGTGGATTAATGTTGGGGTCTTCTATTCATTCAATTCCATTGATCCACAAGTCTGTTTTTGTACCAGTACCAAGCTGGTTTTATTATTGTAGATCTATAGTAGAGCTTGAAGTGAAGGATGATGATGCCTCCAGAAGTTCTAGTATTGAACAGGTTTTTTTTTTTTTTTTTTTTTTGGCAATTCTGGGTTTTGTTTTTTTTTTTTTTTTCCATATGAAGCTGAGTATTGTTCTTCCAAGAAAGTTCTTGCCATACAGGTCTGCCACTTCTTTGGTGAGAGTTACCCCAAGATATTTAATGCTATTTGCAGCTATTATAAAGCTATTATTATTTATTGTTTTTAGTGTCTGTGCTACTGGTGTTATATTTAGAAAGTGGTCTCCTGTGCCAATGCATTCAAGGCTATTTTCTACTTTCTTTTTTCTTACTTTCTGATTTCTTTTTCAGCCCTTTTTATCATTCGTATATAGGAGGGCTATTGATTTTTTTGAGTTAATCTTGTTTTTTTTTTAAAAAAACTTTATTATTTATTTACTTATTTGCCTGGAACTGGAACTACAGACAGTTGTTAGCTGCCATGTGGGTGCTGGGAATCGAACCCGGGTCCTCTGGAAGAACAGACGGTGCTCTTAACCGCTGAGCCATCTCTCCAGCCCCTTGAGTTAATCTTGTATCCTGCTACATTGCTAAAGGTGTTTATCAGCTGTAGGAGTTCCTTGTAGAATTGTGGGGATCACTTATGTATACTATTATATCACCTGCCAATAGAGATGGTTTGACTTCCTCCTTTCCAGTTTGTATTCTTTGATCTCCTTTTATTCTCTTACTGCTTTAGCTACAACTTTGAGAACCATATTGAATAGATATGGAGAGGGTGGACAGCCTTGTCTTGTTTCTGATTTTAATGGAATTGCATTGAGTTTCTCTCCATTTAGTTTGATGTTGGCTGTTGGCTTGCTGTATGTTGCCTTTATTATGTTTAGGTTTTCCTTGTATCTCTGATCTCTCCAGAACCTTTATCATGAAGGAGTTTTTCAAAGGCTTTTTCAGCATATAATGAGATGATCTTGTGGTGTTTTCTTTCAGATTGTTTATATGATGAATGACATTGACAGTTTTTTGAATGTTGAACCATCCCTGCATCTATGGGATGAAGCCTACTTGATCATGGTGGATGATTTTTTTGATTTGAATTCGGTTTGCCAGTATTTTATTGAGTATTTTTGCATCAATATTTATGAGGGAAATTGGTCTGTAATTCTCTTTCTTTGTCACATCTTTGTGTCATTTCAGTATCAGAATTTTCCCTGTTGTGTCTTCCACACCAGAGATTCTCTCTTCCATCTCTTATATTCTGTTAGTTATGCTTGCATCTGTAGTTCCTGTTTGTTTACTCAGATTTTCCCTTTTCAGTATTCCTTCGGTTTATGTCTTTAAAGACACTTCGATTTCAGTTTTCAAGTCTTGTACTGTCTGTTTTAATGCTTTTTTTTGGTTCTCTCGTCTTTAAGAGATTTATTGTTTTCTTCCAATTTTTTGTTTTTTTCTCTCTTTCCTTAAGAGAGTTTTTTATTTCTTTTTAAATTTTAGTCGTTGAAGGCTTCTATTATCTTTATAAAGATTTTTTAAGGTCATTTTCCTCTGCGTCTTCTATATTGGAATGTTCAGGTCTTGCTGTTGTAGAATCACTAGATTCTAGTGGTGCCATATTGTTGTTTATGTTGTTGAATGAATTTTTGCACTGGCATATACCCATCTCCTCTTCTGATAGGTGAGAGCATTGTCTGTGTTTCAGGGAACTGATTTTGGTCTACTAGATGTTCTTGGTGCAATTGGAGCTCTCGGAGAAATCAAGGCAGTTGAGTCTCTGTCTCAGGGATCAGAAGAGATCTGCAGCTGGAGCTCTTGTGAAGAAGCTCTCCAGACTCTGTATCTCAGGAAGCCATTCTTGTGATGGGGCTCTCCAGGGGCTGGGTCTCATGAAACAGCTGAAGTTGGTGGGATGGATAGGGTTGGGGGATGCATTGAGGCTTATGGGGTAAAGGGTCTGATGAGGGGAGTGTTGATAGTCAGGCTTGCATGCAGGGGTCCTGCTTACTTACCTATAGCTGGAGCTATGATGAATTTAAGGGGCCCATTTTGTGCCCTGTTGCCCAGACCTGGGGGCTGCTGTAGCTGGCCTGGGTGGCCAGCTAGGAGCAAGGATAACTTACCTCTTCCCCAGTGTGGATATTTGTATTTTGTCAAAAATCAGGTGTCTGGAGATATATAGAATTATGTCTGGATTTTTAATTTTACTCTGGTGACCAATGTGTTTAATTTTATACTAAGACCTTGTTGTTTTTATTACTATAGCTCTGTAATACAACTTGAAATCTAGGCTAGTGATACCTTTAGAAATTCTCTTATTATTCAGGATTGTTGTAGCTATTCTTTTTTCCCCCTTTTGCGCTTTTTTTTTTTTTTTTTGTATTTTTCACATTTGTTGTTGTTTTGGACTTGAATTTTTTTTTTGTGTGTGTGTGTGTATGTGTGTTTTCATATGAGAAGTGTGCTGGAATTTTGATGGGGATTACATTGAATCTATAGGTTTCTCTTGGTAGGATGGCTGTTTTCACAATATTAATCCTACCAGTTCACGCACATTAGAGATCTTTCTATTTTCTTCTATATTCTTGTATTTATTTCCTTAATGTCTTAAGGTTATTGTGATATAGTCTTTTGATGCTTTGTTAAGTACATAATATTATCAATTTACTAATGGATGTATTGGGCTGTAATCTTCAGTGAAGGAACATTGGGGTACAATTGGGCAAGAACCCCCAATTGTAGGAGGTCAACTTTATAATTGGTGTATTGTTGTTTGTTTATTTAGGTTTTCTTTTTATTAGACAGGCTCTCACTTTGTTCTTGAATATACTATGTAGCCCAGAATGCCCTTGAACCCATGCCAATCCTGCTTTAGCCTTCCAAGTGGCTCATACCATGGCTTTTAATTGCTTACTTAAAATTTATTTTACTTTGAAACCTAAAAGAGAGAATATGATTTTTTTTAATGACTTGAGAAGCTAGGAATAGTGAAATTCATTCTGTGCTAATAGAGATATATTCGAGTCTTATATTCTCTTGCTCATAGTACAGTACAGGATGTTTATATGTTAATTCATCATTTTCAACATGTGCTGGGAACTAACTCTTGCAGGTTATAGTATCCCTGGGAGTACAAAGATGATCAAGGCATACAGTTTCATTGCTGCAGTAGTTCACAATCTAAAGGAGAAACATCTTACTAAATATTTGATGGTTCATCATGTTTAAAAGCCTATAAACAGTTTATTGCTTTATAGTGCAGTATAGAAAAAAGTAAGAGAAGTCAGGAGCATAGGCCAGGCATAGTACAGGTCCACGCCTTTAATCCCCGCACTTGGGAGGGAGGCAGAGGCAGACAGATCTCTGTGAGTTTGAGGCCATTCTCATCCACATAGCAAGTTTCAGGCCAGCCAAGGCTACATAGTGAGACCCTGTCTCCACACACACACACCACACACCACACACACACACACACACACACACACACACACACACACACAAAATTAGAGAAAAGAAAGAAAGGAAAAGAAAATGTAAGATAAAGCAGAGTAATTATGAGATGTAAATAGTTTTAATGATGTCTTGAGTGGAGAGTCAGTACCGTATTGCATTGGTTTGGATTTTCTAGACAATTGCTGCTAGAAGAAAAGTCTAATTGTGACTTTTCCCTTCTCCTTAAAGGCTATTAAAAGAAAGCCTGGGTGGAAATTCAAAAACAGCCATGATTGCTACCGTCAGTCCCGCTGCCAGCAACATAGAGGAAACACTAAGCACACTTAGATACGCCACCCAAGCCCGTCTGATAGTCAATATCGCCAAAGTCAACGAAGATATGAATGCAAAGTTAATTAGAGGTGAATATTGTCTCAAATATTACCATTCGTGTTTTGCAGGTGTGTTTGTGCACACTCCATATGTGTTTGTGTGTGGATGCACATGTGTTTGCATGCTGTGTTGTGGATGCCCCAGGCTAATGTTCGGAGTCTCCCTAGATTGCTCTCCATCTTTGTCGTTGAGAAAATACCTCCCAGTTGACCCCCAAGCTCCCCAATATGTCTAAGTTAGCTAGCCAGCTTGCTTTGGGGAGTCCCCTGAGTCTGCCTTGCAAATAGTGGAATTACAGACAGGCTGCTGCACCCACCCAGCATTTACAGGGGTGCTACTCCATTCTCCAGAATGCACAGCAAGCATTTCACCAAATGAGTCATCCACTCAGGCCCTTAGTTTTCCAGTTACAAAAAAAATATTGCTCTACAGTTTAGGTTTTTTTAATTTGCTGATTCCAATCTTAATACATGTTTTTAAGAAAAATATTTTCCCATGCCTATTAGCTAATGCATCCTAGTTATAAACTTGACAGTGATGGAGGAAGATGGGTGAGAAGAGAGAAGTAGTGAGCGGGAAATCGGAAAAGGGTTTAGAAAAGCGTGTGGGTAGAGGGGAGCAGCATCTTTCTCCAGACTTAGCCATTCATCACAGGCCTTTTTTATAAATCTTTAGAATTGAAAGCAGAAATTGAAAAGTTAAAAGCTGCTCAGAGAAACAACCGGAATATTGACCCCGAACGGTATAGACTCTGTCGACAAGAGATCACATCCTTAAGGATGAAGCTGCATCAGCAGGAGAGAGACATGGCAGAGATGCAAAGGTGGAAACACCCAGAGCCGTAAACAGGAACTGTCTTCCTGCAGACTTGTAGGACTGGGGGTGGGGGTATGTGAGAGAGAATACTCAGTCTTTCTCACCACCTTCTTTAGAATAGAGCAGCTTGCTTTCATTTTACCTGCTCTCTCTCCCTGCCCCTCTTCTGTTTTTCTCTTTCTTTTCCTTTCCTTCTTCTTCTTCTTCTTCTTTTTTGAAGTTTTTTGAGACAGGGTTTCTCTGTGTAGCCCTAACTGTCCTGGAATTCACTCGGTAGACCAGGCTGGTCTTGAACTCAGAGAGATCTGCCTGCCTCTGCCTTCTGAGTGCTGGAATTAAAGGCGTGCGCCACCACCTTCCGGCCAGTTGTCCTATTTTAAATGGTAGTACTCTGCAGGCTTTATGGACGGCCTCTTGATTTTGATCTTACATAAATGGATGTTTTAACCTCAATATTTTCTTCTTTGGAAAGAGTATGGAAAGAAAAGTTTGAACAAGCTGAAAAAAGAAAACTTCAAGAGACAAAGGAGTTACAGGTATCATTTCAATTTCCTAAACTAACTTGAAATGGAGAAAGTACATCTATAAATTTTTTTTCATTTTTATTATATAATAGCTCCGTACAAAGAAATACATAAACATAGAATAAAGAATTGATAGCGCCAAAGCTGGGAGATTTAAAAACATTGACCACAAAGACACTATTGGTGTCTCCAGTTCTGATCTGCTTCTGTAGCAGGAATCAGGCCTGTGCCTGTCCACCTGAGCAGCCTTCCTACAGAGGATCTCCTGTCCAGGTGCTGGGGCTACCATGGTTGCTGTGGCTGGTCCAGGGCCTGGCATCGGCTTGATTACTGCTGTATTAGGGCAGTCCCCCAGGCAGCAGCTCTTCTCCTGCTCCTTTCTGGGATTTGCCCTGTCTGAGGGACCTGCCTTACCCTCTCCATTATGGAGGCCCTACAGGATCACGAGCTGCTCCTACTGACCCTGCTGCCCCTAGTGCTGCCATGTGCTGAGTTTACAAGAAGAATCAGGATGGGGTAGGGGAGGGGATTTGGACCGTGACTGTAGTCATGTGCCGGTATACCCAATTCAGCTTTCTTTTCCATGGGTTCTTCTTGAACAACCAGAAAGGTGGATTAGAAAGACCAGTGTTTGGAAGGAGAGCCCTTTGGGAGCTGCTGGTGTGATAAGGCAATGAGATAGTGAGAGCTTGGGGTGAGGGCAGTGGAGGAGGTGGGTTCAGAGGCAGAAGTGTGGTAAAAGGGATGATTGTCTTTATTATCTTCAATGTTTTAGTTATATGTAGATACTTTCAATATGTATATATAACATATACATACCATAGGGCACGCATTCCATACCAGTTGTTTGGAGATCAGAGGACAGTTTCGTGGGGTTGATTCTCCTCTTCCACCTTTGCGTGGGTTCTGGAGACTCTGAATTTGGGTGGTCAGCTTTGTGCACCAGCCCTGGGGTAACTGATTCCAGGTGTTGCTAGTAACAGAAGCTGAGGTCAAGAACAATGGTAGTGACGGGTTGATGTGACGGTGACCGAGTGGTGAAGAGTGAAAACCCTTGAGTTTAGGAGTGTGATGGTGACAATCACAGGTAAACCACACAGGAGCGCTTCCAGCAATGAGCAGTGTGCGTGCTCAGGGGCACACTCGTGTGTACGGGTCCATGCATGTATATACTCGGGATTAAAACCAGGGCACCTCACATGCATCTGTCTATTCTACCACTGAACTCCCATCTCAGTGAACCTGTTATGCACCAGAACTCTGTAAAGTAACCCCAGGATTTAACCGAGGCCACCCTTTTAGTGGATTTAGTAATCTCATGCTGTAGTTAAGATTTTCTGCTTGCTTCTTCCAGAAAGCAGGAGTTACGTTCCAAATGGACAACCATTTGCCAAACCTTGTCAATCTCAATGAAGACCCCCAGTTGTCTGAGATGCTGCTGTACATGGTAAAGGAAGGAGTGAGTACCGTGGGAAAGTACAAGCCACACTCAAGCCACGACATCCAGCTGTCTGGAGTGCTGATTGCGGATGATCACTGGTACGTTAGCCTGCAAGGCCCTGCCCGTTTGCTGTCAGCTGCCTGCCAGGTCTGTTAACGGCACTCACTCCCACCAACTCTTCTCAATACTTCTCCAACCTCTCTCTCTTTCTGTGGGGGGGGTGGGGCTGGGGAGGGGGACGGCTTGAGACAGGGTCTCTGGGTAGCCTGGCTGTCATGGGACTCACTCTACAGACCAGGCTGGCCTTGAGCTCAGAGATTCTCTTAGATCTGCCTTCTGAGTGCTGAGATTAAAAGCATGCACCACCAGGCCCATCTTAACCCTCACTTTAAGAGAGAAAAACTTTGTTTTAACAATACCAGATGAGTTACTCTCCATGTAAGGTTCAGCATAATGCACTGTGGTGGAGTTGGTCTGCTGATTAAAGGGTAATTTCTTTGCTTAGAATTATAATGGGAGGCATGAAATTAAAGTATCCATCTTATATGGAAGACTCTTTGGTTGGATTGATAATTTGTTTTGTTTTGTTTTATGTGAATTTGTTCACATGAATGGTATGATCTTATTTATATTGTTGGGATAATTGTTTCTGTAAACATTTTCAATTTTGTTGTTTTTTTAAGTTTTATCCATTTCAAGATTCTTATTTTTGGCCGCTGTGACATATTCTACTATTATCTGAATTTATCTCAGATCATTGCAGTTTATTTTGTTGGTAGACATTTGAGTAGTTTTTACTTTTTTTGCTATCACAGAATTTCCATAAGTATTTTCAGTTCAATGGTTGGGTCCTTTTGTGCTGCTGGGAGAGAAAGCATGGGCAAGGAAAAGTGTTTGTAGTGCAGGCCTTGGCAGCAGGGAGTGTGAGTGCAGGCTGTGGGGTGGGGGTGGGGTGACAGCAGTTGGCACCCCAAAGTCCTATGGCTACCATTTAGGATTCAGATAGTGGGACCTTAGCCCTGTGTTTCAGGTCTTATGTAGTCCGATTCAGATAGTGGGACCTTAGCCCTGTAAGTGTTTCAGGTCTTATGTAGTCCTAGCCCTTGGCCACAGCTGGCACTGAAGCTTCTGGGCAGGCCTAGGTATCGGGGTCCCTAGCCCTTGACAGTGGTCACTGTTAATGGCTCCCACGTCTGGGGTGACTGAACCTCCCGACTCTGTGATTCTCTCAAACTCTCCCAGTGACCAGGGTCCACAGCATCTGTGGCTCTTTACAGGCTTTTCTCCTTCCTCAGCCTTAGAACTGTGTGTTCTACAGCTCTGTCCCCTCTAGCTTTTTCCCATGAAGATGTCAGTTTGCACCAATCACAGGGCTGTTTCTGTGGCACCACTCAGCTCTGCTAGGTCACCAGGAGAAGGGTTCCCTACCTGGCGTAGATGGAAATGTTTGCTAGAGGTCACCAAGGTTTTTCATAACAAAAGTCTTATAAAATTGTTGGAACCTGTTCTGCTTGAGACTGCATCTTCAGGAGTGTCTTAGTTACTGTTCTATTGCTGTGTTGAAGCACCGTGACCAAGGCAACTTGTAAAAGAAGCACTTGAGGTCTTGCTTACAATTTCAGCCCATGACCTTTGTGGCAGGGAGCATGGTGCCAGGCAAGCAGGCAGGCATGGCGCTAGGGCAGTAGGCAAGAGCTTACATCCTGATTGACAGGCAGCAGGCAGAGAGAGAGGTAGGCAGACTGAGCCTTGTGTGATCTTTAGAATCCTCAAAGCCCACTCCCAGTGACATACTTCCTCCAACAAAGTCACACCTCTCCCTAATTCTTCCTAAACTGAAAACCAAGCATTCAAATGTATGAGCCTGTAAGGGGTCATTCTCATTCAAACACTACCGGAGCTATAGCAGTCAGCAGTAATCATGCTATAGCATAAAGCGGTAGCTTTATCATAGTGTCTATGGAGTGTCCAAAATGACTGGTTTTAGCATAGGATATGATATAGTCTGGCTGACTTAGACTGACAGTCCTTTTGCTCAAAGCAGCCAGGGCAGCAAAGGGGAGGCCAGCAGCTGTTAATAAAGTCAAACTGCCCTGTCCCCTATCATCTCTGCTTATTACAGGAGGATGAACACCAGGAATGCTAGGGTAAGGAGTGAAAGAACTCGTCATTGACACCAATAGTGATTCTGTCAGTGTCTTGATGTGCTTAACACCTTCCTAGGTCCCCAAGGAATGGGGCTTGCCCTTGGTACTCTCCCAGGAATGCTTGTAAGTTTCCCCTGATATAATGGTAGCTTGTCAGGGCAGGTCTCTGGAAAACCAACATACTGACCCAAAGGTCCGCAGGAAAACTGGCAGGAACTTGGGAGTTCTGAGCAGTGGGAATATATGTGCTATATAAGTAGGATGACATTCTAATTAGGCTGTAGTAATTTTAAAGTGTAGAAAGCACATTTAGAGATATTAAGCTCTGGGAAATGTGCATGTTCAATCTTACCAAGTACTTTCAGATTGTTTTCTAAAATGATTATCTCATCTTTTTTTTAAAAGACTTATTTATTTATTATGTACACAGCACACAGAAGAGGGTACCAGATTTCATGATAGATGGTTGTGAGCCACCTGTGATTGCTGGGAATTGAACTCGGGACCTCTGGAAGAACAGTCAGTGCTCTTGACCTCTGAGCCATTTCTCCAGCCCCTGATTATTCATTTTTATTACCATTGTCACTGCAAATACTTGTTACTCTACATCATTATCAGACTTAGTACTGTCAGATTTTTGTTTTTGTAAATTTAATGAACATAAAGTAGTGTCTCATCGACTCATTTTGCATTTCTTTGGTTAATGCCATTATGCCTGCTTATGTATGTCCTCTCCAATTTTTTTTTAATGACCTTTAGGAGTTCTGTTGTAGAAGTTTCTGGCCCAGACTTTCCAGCCTAGCCCTGAGGTTCTGAGCCACAGACCTGCAGTCCCACAGAAACACATAAATGCTTACATTAATTTGATGCTGATCAGCCTAGGGCCCAGGCATATAATTTGCTAACTCTTGACTCTTAAACTAACCCATAATTCTTATCTTGTTCAGCTACGTGTCTTGGTACCTTTTCTCAGAGCAGCATTTCAACTTCTGCATCTGTCTATAGCATCTCTGTTGGTTTCTCTCTGGCGTCTCTGTGGAATCTCTCTGGCTTCTCTATGGTGTCTCTGTTCTTCCTGTTCCCAGAGTTTTCTTAGTCTAGTAGCATCACTCACACTTCCTGTCTGCCTTCAGCCACTCAGCATTTTTATTAAACCAGAAGCAGGACAATTATTTACAAGGGAACAGGAACACAATCCCACTACAGAGTTCTTTATTTTGGGTTCTGGTATTTTGTGAGTTTTATGTGTTGCAAGCATCTTTTTTATTTTCTAGTATTAAGTCATCTTTTTGTCTTATGCCTTATTGATTAAAGTTTTTTATTTTAGTTCCTGGCTAATTTTTTCATTATATGATTGTTAATTTTGCATTTTGTTTAATAAAGAATGCTTCATCTAGACCTATACTTTCTCTGAAGACTGAGACAGGAGAATTGCAAGTTCAAGGGAACACCAACGTGAGCACCTAGACCGTATCTCTTATATTTATGGTTGTGAGCCTAGCCTTTAACGGCTGAGCCATCTCTCCAGCCCACCTAGACCGTATCTCAAAAGAAAAAGTGAAAGAGAGGTCTGAGGGTGGTACTCAGTGGTAGCATTCTTGCACAGGATTATGGGTTCAATCCCAAGTAACTAACACATGTACACACACACACACACAAATGAAGTGATATCATACAAATGTTTTTCTTTATTTTCCTCTAGATTTTTAAAGTTTGAACTAGAGACCAAAATTAATTTTCATATGAGTAATCAATTTTCCCTTACGCTAAGTATGTTATTGTTTCTCTTGTGACTATTTATAAGAATGTGAGAATCTGTTCTAACACTGTACAGCTGATTACTTGAGTTTTGTAACGAGTTTTAATTTGATAAGGCATGTTTTTCAGGCCCTTTTGGTATTCTGTTAATTATTTTATATAACGACTAAATACGGCATCATTTACATCGGTGACAAAGATACAGAACTAAACCAACAAATGCAGAGCCTCGTGGGGGCTAGGAAGTCTGTTGACTGTGTGCCCTCTCCTGCCCATTTAGTAGACTCATCAACATTTGTCTTTCTACACCACGATGCTCATGAGGGCTTCATTCACATCTGTCTTCACTGCTGACACGCATCTGGCTCATGGGGGTTCAGTAAATGAAGAAGTCAGTGCTCCTTAATCCCTGTGTAAAGTGGCCAGGTGAGCACTGTGTGCTCAGTGGGAGGGATTCACTTTAGACTTCTCAGAGAGAAGCTTCCTAGGACTGGCATGCCTGCTTGAGGTTTGTAGGATGATGTTACTAAGGAAGAGGTCCCTCCCTGAAGGACTCAATGAAGGCAAGCTGCTGATCTGGTTGCCTACGTGAGATGGGCCCACATGGGGAATAGTGACTTATGAAGGAGTTTGGTGGCTGAAACCAGGTTGTCTGGGACCCGGATGCTGGCTGCGGAACTCTGATGGCAGAGTGGATGGAAGCAGGAGAGGGAAGAGAGATGGCTGAAGCTAGCCGGTTCAAATGTCTCCTGTCAGGAGAGGCACACCGTCCAGCCGTGAGCTGTTGGACAGTGTTTTAATTCAGCTAATTAAATTAATTAATTAACTAATTTCAAATCTTGGAACCTAATCAATGTTAAAGGTCTAAGTGAGGACTTGGCTTTTGCTGTGGTTTTCTGTTTCTGTCTAGATGGCCTGTGAAATTTCCTAATAAGGAAGTCTTCTTGAATGTGTGTATGACATCTGTAACTGACTCTTCCCATCTGCCCGTCAAGGCCACTGTGGTTAGACGGCTAGGAATGTGCTTTTGCCTCCCTGTCTGTCCTCATTCTTCCATTAGTAAAGCCTATTATATTGCAGCCGGTGACAAAACCGGAAACTTAGAAAAGTAAGAACACATAGAAACACTCTATATAAATACCTATATTCGACTGTTTTTTCTTGAACTTTTTTCTTTGTACTTTTTTATTCTCAGGGAAGGTTTGTTCTCATCCCCCCCACATACCACCCCTCCCCTGCCCCCAGAAGTTAATTAAAATATAATGAAACTTCTTCCTACACTCGTGGTTTTTGTTTTGTTTTATTTTCTTGTTTTCACCAGACTTCAAATTATATCTGGAGGAAAAATAAAATAATTTTAAATCACTGTTGCTATAAATTGGTATGAACTTATTACCAAAGAAATAATCTAAGCGGATTTATTCTCTCTTTTATTTTAAAATGTCCTGTAATTATAACAATGCACTTTTTATTTTAATAGTACTATCAGAAATTTTGGAGGAACAGTGAGTATTATCCCAGCTGGAGAAGCAAAGACATATGTAAATGGGATACACATTTCGGAGCCCACAGTATTACATCATGTAAGTCAACTGGGAGGGGGGGTGTGCTGCTAAAGTGGCAGAAGCTGCTAGGCGTTGGTGTTCATGTGTTCTCTTCCTAAGTCATTCATCTACTACATCCATGTTTTCTGCCCCAAGTCACTAATCTGAATTGAGAACTTTTCCATTTCAAAAGTTCTGTTGACTGATAGATAACATTAGTAGGCTCCTTTGTACAAAGAGAAGTTACAATGGTGTGAACCAGGACTCACTGCTGACAGCATCACTGTGTGTCCTGTAAAGACTTGGGCTTAGGAATCATGTGGCTCATGAGTTGTTGTGAGATGTAAATGAGACTTTTATATATATACATAAACATACATGCAACTATAAATTACTTGACAGTATTTGGCATATGGAAAATACTTAACAAATGTGGTGGTTGCTAGGATTTTAATGTCTATCATCAATAATACTGTGTCATCCTGAATTGTAGAGTTAAAAAATAATGGAAAAATAAAACACTAAAACTATATCTTAGATGGGAAACCATTGTAAACCATTTTATTGTTTTCTCAAATTTTTATTTTTTTTTTATTTTTAGGAAAAGTTTGTAATTTTTTATTTATTTAGACTTACTTTAAATCATACATTTTTTCTTTTCTGTGTTTCAGGGTGATCGAGTGATTCTTGGTGGAGATCATTATTTTAGATTTAATCATCCAGTTGAAGTCCAGAAAGGAATAAGACCATCAAGTCGACATACTATCACGAGTGAAGGTCCAAAAGACTTTGAGTTTGCCAGAAATGAGTTACTTAGGGCACAGAGATCACAGTAAGTATCATCATTGGTGGGAAGTGTATATGTGGAAGGAAAGCATGTGTCAGAGTTCAGTGCTCACAAGGACACAGCCTAGTACAGGAACCCTGAAATATTGCATGTACCAAAGAGAAAGGGGCAGTTCATAAGACAGTGGATTTTCAATATAGCCTGTCAAAGGCCAGCTTGAGATGCTGTCACAAAAAGTGTCTTCAAATAGAATTGGAGCATTGTTAGCTTAACCTACAATACCTTATTTTGGTTCTCTGTGTTAACTGTAAAATTTACCAAATGTTTACTATAACATCTTATATGTTATATTTTATTTACTTACTGGAAAATATATTAATTTAAATATCAGGCATCTATAGTAATAACTAAACTGGAAATAATCTTATTTTCATCCTGTTCTATTTTTTTGTATGGACACAATTCAAAACGAGTGAAAAATCTGAAAACACTGTAGATAGAATACCAAAAAATAAATTTTCAGATTTAAATGTTATATTAATATAAAACATTTTAATATAACTGAAGACTGTGTAGGTATATAAAATATTTAGGGGGCTGGAGCGATGGCTCAGTGGTTCAGAGCACTGACTATTCTTCTGGAGGACCTGAGTTCAATTCCCAGCATCCACATGGCAGCTAACAACTGTCTGTAATTCTAAGATCTGACACTCTTACACAGTTATACATGCTGACCACACACCAATTTACATAAAATAAAAGTAAATATCTTTTACAAAAATATTTACTATTCTAAAAATGTCTTGCTACTTTGTAGGCTTGAAGCAGAAATAAAAGATGCCCATTTGAAGGCAAAGGAAGAAATGATGCAAGGAATTCAAATTGCAAAAGAAATGGCTCAGCAAGAGCTTTCTTCCCAAAAAGCTGCTTATGAAAGCAAAATCCGAGCCCTGGAAGCAGAACTGGTAACAAGCCAACTTTCCCTTTTCTCTGATCGTCTCCTAGAGTGGCATGGGACTAAAATCCATTGCCTCTGGGAAGGAGCTTACAGTAGAGCAGTTGTCTAGCATACACTCAACCCTATCTATGTTTGATCCATAAACTAGGTGTAGCAGTGCACATGCCAGCACTGGGAGGTGGAGGCAGGAGGATCGGGAGTTCAAGGCTAGCCTGGGATACATGAAATGAGACACTCTCAAAAGAAAAGAAAAAGTCCCTAAGATGTAGCTAGATGAGTGTCTGATACTAGGGTTGTTTCCAAGTAGCAAGTTAATAGTAGATCATGGCTGCGGGGAGGGGAAAATAGACCCCTGCCCGTCAACACAGGAGTTGTGGCTCCTCATGCTGATTTAGCGGCAACCTTTCAGCCCCAGTAACCTGTTTTAGAGGACGTACCCCCAAAAGTTGAACTAGTGACATTCATGTTTGGTTTGATTGAAGATAGGGCTCCAAGACAACTTAGCTATTAAGTGATTTCCTGTTCATTTATTGATTACAAGGTGAATCTTTTCAGCCTAGGATCACTGTTTTTGAAAAACCGCTTTGCAGTTTTGCCCGAGTTAATTTTTATTAATGTTGTTTAAAGAGAGAAGAGTCCCAAAGGAAGAAAATGGAGGAAATAAATAACCAAAAAGCTAATGACAAAATTGAGGAGTTGGAAAAGGCAAAGCAGCATCTTGAGCAGGAAGTGTATATGAACAAGAGACGACTAGAGATGGAGTCTTTGGCTACAAAGCAGGTGACTTCATGTCTTAGCTGACGCTGCTGTTCTGGGGGTGGGGGGCTGCCTTGGATGGAAATGGTCCCTCCTGATGGCGAGCCTCTGCCCTGGCTCTGCTGATATACCACCCCCTTAAAGTCCCATTCTAGCTTTTTCTTTTCACATGTCTACAATTGCCTGTCATCAGTCATGCTAAATAATATATATAAGGAGATGGGACTAGGTCCAAAAATGTAATAGGAAGGAAAGGAAAGCCTTTATATTGGATCACATCCCGATAGAGTGATGGTTTCTTAGGAGAACTCAGGGTGGAGCATTTGATACCTATTGTCTCAGTGTGGACAAAGGCAGTTTTCTGGGGCCAATGTGAAACAGCCAAATTCACAAACCAAAGGTAAAACCAGAGAATTAATGTGCTAACAGCTTCAGTCACTTTGCTAACATTTTTGGCATTTCCTTCTCTCTCTCTTTTTTTTAATATTTATTTTTATTTTATATGAATTGGTGTTTTGCCTGCATGTATAATTGTTTAAGGGTGTCAGATCTGGGAATTACAGATAGTTGTTAGCTGCCATGTGGATGCTGGGAATCCAACTTAGGTCCTCCGGAAGAATAGTCAGTGCTCTTAACCGGTGAGCCATCTCTCCAGCCCTCCTTCTCTCTATATTGGTGGGATTTTGTGGGTTTTTAAAAGATTTATTTATGTATGTGAATGTTTGCCTGTGTGTGTATGCATGCTTGCGTGCATGTGTATGTGTGTGTGTGTGTATCTTGTGTATGCTTGGTGCCCAAAGAGGACATAAGAGGATGTCAGATCCCCAAGTCTTTGGAAGAGCAGCCAGTGCTCTTAAACTGCTGAGATGTCTCTCCAGCTCCATATCACTGGTTCCTGAAGTGTGTTCTCTAGATGAGAAACATCAGTTTCTTCTAGGAACCTGTTAGAAATGCAAATTGTGGTGCTGGAGAGATAACCTGGGATTCACATGTAGACCAGGCCAGCCTCAAACTGATGGAAATTTGTCTGCCTCTGTCTCCCGAGCGCTGGGTTTAAAGGTGTGTGCCACAATGCCCATCAGTTCCTTGTTTCTTGATATTAAGGTTTATTTCAAGTAGTAAGTAGCCTTATTTTCTTTTTTCCAATTTCCATGGGCTGAAGAAGAGCAGAGCTAAGGTTAGGAGTGGAAGAAAATGCTCCTAGTCACTCAAGTACTGATAGTATAATGTGCTGGGAGCACAGTGCCAGTTAACTTGGGCGGAGACATCAGCAGCAAAATAGCCGTTTACATTCTGGGAAATACTGTTTAGTTCATGTCTTTTAACATTAGTCAACAAATGTTCCTAGTTATTGTCATTTTTGAGCAGGTTCCCTCCTAGCCCCCTGCCCTTTTACTCCTGAAGATCCTTTACTTACTAGCAATGGGAAGAAAAATATTAATCTATGCCATCAAAAAATTCTTATGATGGGCCAGTGAAGTAGCTCGGCAGGTAAAGAGCTTGCCACACAAGCCTGGTGACCTGAGATCGATCCCTGGGACCCACATAAGATACAAGGAGAGAACTCACACTGCACAATTGTCCCCCAACCTCCATATTTGCATATACACACTCCCCACCACACACCCATACACACACGATAATAAGTAAATGTTTACAATCCTAATGATTTTATGAAGAAAATTGCTAAGAAAGTTTATAGATGACTTTTTTAGAAAACGTGTTTAAGAAGATATGATAACCATGTATTCTTAATTAAATCAGTAAAGTAAGAGGAAATGTCATTATAGTGTTACAGTGGTCAATCTTTTTGGGGGTGGTATGCACGTGTATGTGCTCATGTGCACCCATGGTATGCCTGCCCATCTGGGCATATGTAGAGGCCAGAGGTTGATAACAGATGTCTTCCTTGGTTTCTTCTCTACCCTATTTATTGAGACAAGGCTGTTCACTGAACCTTGGACTGCTAGCTAATGAGCTCTGGCGATCAGCTATCTCCTTCCACAGTGCCAGGGTTACATCTGCTATTGCCCCAAATCCTAAATTTATGTGGATGCTAGGGATCCACATATAATCCTCTTATTGTGCCATGAGTACTTTGCCTGCTAGCCACTTCCGCAGCCCCTGCTAATCTGTTTTTTTTGTTTTTTTTAATTTTTTTTTAACACTTTACTTTACTTCTGTGTACATGTCCTAGTGTGCATGTGGAGATCAGAGGAGACCTTTTGGGATTGATTCTCTCTTTCTACCATGTGAGTCCCAGGGGTAGAACTCAGGCCATCAAGTATTGGTGGCAAGTATCATTTGCTGGCCTGATTAATCTGCTTTGTAAAAATATTTTCTTGTTTCTATATAAGATAATAACTTGATGTTATAAGTTGTACATAAACAGCAAAATGACTAGTATGATGAAGCAAATGAACATATCCAACCACTCTGATTTTATAAATTCTCTCTTTACATATCTTCACATGCTGGTCTATATGAATGCATATCAATTAGGCTTTAGAAGACCATAGCATCCGCCATGCAAAAATCCTAGAAGCTTTAGAAACTGAAAAGCAAAAAATCGCTAAAGAAATACAAATTCTTCAGGAGAATCGGGGAAATAGAGATAAAACTTTTACAAGTGAGTATATACTGATGTTAACATATACTTTCCTAAAGTTCTGTTATCTTCTTATAATTGCTAAAATGTTATCTGCCTTTACATATTTAAAATGCTTGACTGAGGAGGTAATTTAGAGGTACAGTGTTTTTCCTGGGTTTAATCCCTACTACCAAATAAATAAATAAAGCTTTTTTCTAGATGCTAGTTTTTTTGTATATAAATATATTTGTATGAATGGTTTATTAAATGCTGTTTTAGAATAGTTGTATTGGCCCTATAGAGTGAATATTTGTGTTTCCCCACCCCTAAATTAATTGAAATTGTAGCCCCAAATGAAGTGGTTTTATTTCTGTAAAAGATGTCATTGGAATTTTGATAAGGATCTCACTGAATCTATAGATTGCTTTAGGCAGTATAGTTCTTTTTAACAATTTTTTTTCCAGTGCAGGAACACTGTGCTTTTTCTATTTACTTATGTCTAGTTTCTTTTATCAAAGTTGGATAGTTTTTCAGTATATAGATCTTTCAGTTTTTTGGTAAAGTTTATTCTTGTATATCACATTGCTTTTGGTGCTGTTATGTGTGTGCTTGAGTTGTGGTCACCGAATTGAGAGCTCCATGTGTTTTAGGCAATCCCTTTAGTACTGAGCTGTTATGAATGGGCTGTTCTTGTAGTGTAGAAACAGAATTGCTCTTTTCTATCATGTACGTGTTTCAGTGAAATCTTTCAGGGGCCCATCTCCTCTCTACATAGGCAGTATCCTCCATTTTCAGTTTGCTTTCTCAGGATTTCATTTCTTCCTTGTCAGTTTCTCTGGCTAGGACTCATAATACCTGCTTGAGCAGAAGTGACCGGAGTGCGCCTCTTTACCTTGTTCCTGGTCTTCCAGGGACAGCTTTTATCACCACTGAAGACTGAGTGAAGAGTACCTGTGGGACTAAACATAGCTTTTTATTTGATACAACATGGAGAAAATATTTATGATAACAACACTGCAGATTTAAGGCCAAGGGTTGTAACTCAGTGGGTCAGAATTTGAAAGCTGTGAGTTCAATCCCCAGCACCACAGGGAGAAATCTTAACTTTACAGTATGAAAATAGAGCTTTAAGCTAAAATGCTTTGCTTTGGTTATTTATATTCTCTCTCTCTCTCTCTCTCTCTCTCTGTGTGTGTGTGTGTGTGTGTGTGTGTGTGTGTGTGTGTGAGAGAGAGAGAGAGAGAGAGAGAGAGAGAGAGATTAAAACAAGGCCCCATGCTAAATAGGTGTTTTTCTATGGAGCCATATCTTTAGATACCCTTTTTAACTTTTGCATTTGTCTAGAAAGTTTACAAGGGGTGTAATTCTTTATAAACTAACCGATGGTATATCTTACTTGCCGAGACCCTTCAGTATATAAGAGCATGTGCTGCTGTGTCTGACCTGAATTGGCCCCAGGATCCACATGGTGAATAGAGAGAAAGACTCTCCATGTCCTCTGACCTGCACATGAACATCATGGCATCTGATAAATAAAACATAAAAATTAATTTAAAAAGAGGAAAAACCTCATTAAACATAAGAGGAAAGGGCAGTAGGGTATTCTCTCTTCCAGTATCCCTTTTTTCTGTTTTATACCATTCTTCCACGTACAAGACAACTCACTTTATATAAATACCGTCTTGACTTTTGATTAGAGAAAAGCTAGGTGGTGGTGCACACCTTTATTCCTAGCACTCGGGAGGCAGAAGCAGGCAGATCTCCGAGTCTGAGGCAGAGAGTTCCAGGTCAGCTAGGACTATTGCACAAAGAAACCCTGGCTCAAAAAACCAAAAGCAAAAAAGTAAATAAATAAAAATCTTGTGATACAGGGTTAAAACTATTTACTAATGTCATTTTTAATATTATTGTATTTTTATATGTATGGGTGTCTTGCTTACATGTATATCTGTGCACCATGTTTGTGCATATTGCTCACAGAGGCCACAAGAGGTCATCGGATTGCTTTGAACCAGAGTTACAAATAATTGTGAGCAGCCATAATGGAATCGAACCCAGGTCCCCTGGAAGAGTAGCCAGTGCTGTTAACCACTGAGCCGTTTTTCCAGCCCCTAATGTCAATATGTTTATGAAATTATTCTAACTAGTGATATATGCTAGTTAGTGGTCAGACACACATTTTAGGTCTAATTTGTGTACCTTTTTAGTTCAGCCAAATTGGAGCTCCATGAAACTCTCCATGATGATCCAGGAAGCCAATGCCATCAGTGACAAATTTAAAAAATATGTTTTTGGCAGGTGAGTAGTTTTTATGTTTGTTGTCCTGTTTCTACTTGATTTTTTTTTTTAAGTTTCTCTGAAGTTTATATAGTAGTCTCTCTAGGAAAGAACATATCTCAGAATTCCTGACACAGAGGCTTTAATAATTAATTTTAACGGATTTACTGATTTTTCTTTTTTTTTTTTTTTTTAAACTTTATTTATTTATTTGCCTTGGTGTTTGCCTGGAACTGGAACTACAGACAGTTGTTAGCTGCCATGTGGGTGCTGGGAATCGAACCCGGGTCCTCTGGAAGAGCAGACGGTGCTCCCAACCGCTGAGCCACCTCTCCAGCCCCTGATTTTTCTTTTACGTTAAAATTTTGTCTATCCGCATACCACTTTTATTTTATTTTTGTCATGCCAGAGATTGAGTCCATGGCCTCATGTCTGCTATGCATGTGCCATACCACACAATCTTGCTTTCCAGTTTTTTTTTTTTTTAAGATTTATTGATAATGTATACAGTGTGTACCTGTATGAGTTTATGTGCACCGTGTGCACACAGTAGCCATTGGAGATCAGAAACCGGTGCCAAAGCACTTGGAACTGGAGTTACAGGTGGTTGTGAGCCAGTCACGTGGACACGTGAGAACTATCTTGAGCTCTCTGGAGAGCAGTATGTGTTCTTAGCCAATAAGCTGTGTCTCCGGGCCCATGTGTGTGTATGTGTTTTAGGTTAAACACTTTCCTTTGGCTTTTTTTTTTTTTCCAGACATGATACATCAGACAAAGGGCACTCTGATACTTCTGTTCGAGTTCGTAACCTGCAGCTCGGGATCTCAACTTTCTGGAGTCTGGAAAAATTTGAATCTAAACTTGCAGCAATGAAAGAGCTTTATGAGGTTTGTGGTATTAAAATCTCTGTAAACTTAAATAAAACGTGTGTGTGTGTGTGTGTGTGTGTGTGTGTGTGTGTGTGTGTGTGTGTATGTGTGTGTGTTGCCTGGATGAATGTGTGCAGAATGTGTGCCTAGTACCCTCAGAATCCAGAAGAGGGTCACCATGTCCTCTGGAAGAGCAGCCAGGTTTTTGTTCTTTCTCTCTTTTTTGTTTTTCCTTTTAAGGAAGGACTAGAAAATAAATTAATTTTAGGGGCTGGAGAGCTGGCTCAGAGGTTAAGAGCACTGACTGTTCTTCCAAAGGTCCTGAGTTTGATTCCCAGCAACCACATGGTGGCTCACAACCATCTATAATGAGATCTGGTGCTCTCTTCTGTACTCTGTATACATAATAAATAAATATAAAAAAAAGTTAATTTTAAAATTTTAACAAATGTACCTCTTGACAGTCTTTAAAATATTTTCTTAATTTGTGGCTCATGTTGGGAATCAATGTTTCTAAGTGCCTTTTTGAAATTACTTTCAGGGATCTTTCCCTTACAAATTTCTGCTCTTTGCCTTAAGATTCCAGAAACACAAGACGCTGGAAGCGAGCCCTGGCTCCTTATGAGTAGTGTAATCAGCTGACGGCACTCACATTTCCTTTCATTAGCTGCTTAATTTTTCCAAGCCCTATGAGTTCCATGACCATAAATATCATTTTTGGAACCTGAAAAAATTGGAACTTTAAAGAAAATACTGAAAACTCTTAACAACAGTAACTTCGTTCTTAATAGCCTGGTCTCTTTTGCTTGCCTAACTGTGAATACCTGGGACAGTAAAATATAAAGAAAAACGTGTAAGATTTTTGTTAATAAGGTTCCATTGTACCATATGAATGACTTACTGTCATCTGTGACCAAAATTTATTAGTGCTTACATTATGGTGAGATTAAATCTTTCCCTAAAATCAGCCAGTGTTCTCAACTGTTGAGCCATTTCTTCAGGTCTTCTATAAACTTTAAAAGTGCAGCAGGGTACGGTCATGCATGCCTATGATCACAGCACTTGAGATGTAGAGACAGAAAGATCAGGAGTTCAAGGTCTGCCTCAATTACATAGTGAGTTTGAGGCCAGACTGGTTTATGTGAGACGCTGGCCTCCATGGGTGGATGCACTACTTGCCCACACACAAGCACACACATATGTAATTAAAATTTATTCATTTATTTTGAGATGAAGTCTCTGTAGGTAGTCCTGGCTATCTTAATATACAGAGATCTTCCTGCTAGGATTACAGGTGTGAACCACTATACAGGACTTTTTTATTTTTAAACTTTATTTATTTATTTATTTGCCTTGGTGTTTGCCTGGAACTGGAACTACAGACAGTTGTTAGCTGCCATGTGGGTGCTGGGAATCGAACCCGGGTCCTCTGGAAGAGCAGACGGTGCTCTTAACCGCTGAGCCATCTCTCCAGTCCTGACTTTTTTTTTTTTTAAGAAAAAATTATTCTGTTGTTTTTGAGGTATGAACTTAAAGTTGTTTTCTTCTATATTGTTATTTATCCCTAAAGTAATTGTATTAAATTGTAGCACTAATATTTATCAAATATCCCATGTTTAAATCATTTGACTACCAGAATTACATTCTGTAGTGCTTATGTAATGCTCAAAATATTATATGTTAAAGCCTAGAGGGTGTTGCAATAGCTTTAATTTATGAATTACTTAATCAAAAGTGAATTAATTCAGTCTAGCAGATAATAAGACAAAGGAAAACAAGTAAAGGAATCTTTATGAAGAGAATAAAAACAGTAACTAATGAATTAGATCTTGAAGAGACATGTGCTTTGTAATCTTAGCATTCAGGAATCCAAGGAGTTCAAGGTTGTCTTCTGCCGCATAGGAAGTGCAGGGTTAACTCTTCATGTATGAGACTCTGTCTCAAAAAATAAAAACAAATCAGTATTTAAATTAAGATAACAAGATCAGCTAAAAATTATAGTACCAATAAAATTTTATGCTATTTTTATTTACTTTTATTATATTTATTTGTGTGTGTGTGTGTGTGTGTGTGTAAGAAAGACCCAGACAGACATTGGGTAGGTATAAAGGTCAGATGGCAACTTGGGAGAACTTATTCTCTCTTTCCACCATTTGGGTCCCAGAGCTTAAACTCGCTCATGTCAGTAGGCTCCCTGTGGCTGACCCCTCCCTCTAAGGCGCTTTGATTTTCTGTCACATGTTTTCCATCACCTTCTCTTTTTCTCTCTTAGCTGGATTTCTTCCTCCCTTCTCATGATCCGTTATACACATGGAAACACACACACACACTTAAATAATTTTAAATCTAAGCTCCATATATAAGAGAAGCCAACTAAATACCGTTGTCTTTCTGAATCTGGTTTATTTTGCTTAACATAATAGTTTCCAGTTCCATTCATTTTTCTGCAAATGTTATGATTTCAGTGTTCTTGGCAGTTGTATAAAATTCCATTGTGTGTGTGTATGTATGTGTGTGTGTGTGTGTGTGTGTGTGTGTGTGTATATATATATATATATATAAAATTTTCTTTATACATCCATCATTTGATGGACATCTAAGCTGGTTTCTATTTCCTGGTTATTGTAAATATCCTAGCAATATGCATGGATGTTGATAAATATGTTAATCAACATATCTGTGGTATGTTGTCAGAGAGCCCTTCCTATGTATTAAATTTGAGTTTTCTTCTTTTAAAGATTTATTTATTTATTATGTATACAGTGTTCTGCCTGCATGTAGAAGAGAGAGCACCAGATCTTCTTACAGATGGCTGTGAGCCACCATGTGGCCACTGGGAATTGAGCTCCAGGATCTCTGAAAGAGCTTTTAACCTCTGAGCTATCTTTGCGGCCCCCTAAATTTGAGTCTTCTAAAAAGGAAAATCATTCTAGGAAAAGATAAATTATGAAAGATGACTTAATGGAGGAACAGCCAAATAATAATTTTAGAAGTTTGTCAATAGTAGATTAAAAAAATAATGATTAAAAAAGTAAGTGGGAGCCAAGTGTGGTAGCTCATACCTGTAATCCAGCCAAAGGTATCACATCCGTGGTTCAGAGCTACCCTATACTAAATACTTGTGTCTGAAGTTTGTGAGAGTGTGACTCCAAAAATCTAAAGCAAAACTAAGAAGACTGAACGAGGGACTGGAAGGAGAAAGAAATAGAGAGGAGATAAAAAGGTATTGATTATGGTCAACTTTATGAGTGCACACTTTGAGAATGCCAGGGAAAAGATAAGCCCTGTTCTGTGTGAAGTGTTGTAGACCCTGTCACAGTTCTCCTTATGATGCTTAGAGTAATTGAAAACAAAACATAGAACACACGTCCCAGCACTCAGAAGACTAAAATAGACACAACTAGAAAAATCCTACCAAGCCAAACCTGAATGACCTTGAAAAAACAACAACAAAACCCAAAGAGGAAAAAACGTCTACAATAAGCAAGGAGTGTTTATTCCAGGAAAGCAGAGTATATTCTTAAATGTGTATGTGTTTTGCCTGTATGTCTATGTGTGTACTACATGCATGCCTGCTACCCTCCAGATTTAGAAGTGGCCATCAGATCTTGGAATTAGAGCTGTAGATGGTTGTGAGCCACTATGTAGGTGCAGGGATCTGAACCCAGGTCCTCTGGAAGAGGAGCAAGTGTTTTTAACCACTGAGCAAAGCCAGAGCACTGACAGTGTTTCTTTCTACATGATGGGCCTGTGGGTGGTTTTACTTTCTATTTGTGTTTCTATTTATTAATAATTTCTAATTTTACCATAATGAATGTATTTAAAACAGCATTGAAGGCATTTGATTGCTCCTTCCTTGAGTCACACACTAAACCCTGGATTAGCTCATTGTTGGACTGACTTCCTGCTTTTGTATATTCTTCAAAGTCCTTTAGTTTTTACATAAGCTGCACTTTCTGGATCAAGCTCTATACTATTTATCTACGTAGAATTTTAATTGAGATTGTTTAAATGTCTAGTGTATAGATTATTAGTAGTACATTCAACCACAAAGTGTGTGCATATGTGTGTGTTTAGAGGATGGAATAAAGGACTTCACCCAAATTAAGCAAGCAGTTTACCACTGAGACATTTCCCCAATCCCGGATTACACCTTAACATTGCCGGATTATTTTAGCTCTTTCTAGGGGTTTTATTGTCTCTTCTAAACACAAGTGGTTAAAAAAAAAAGTGTTGTTGTTCTTGATTTATTTCATTTTTATATATACATTTATGTGCCTTTTAAGTTAGATGTGCACATGTGTGTGGACTGGAGCTGGAGTTAACAATACCTTCATGGGTGCAGGGAATGAACCCAGTTTCTCTGAAAGAGCAGGAGTTCTGATTTGTCTCTCCAGTTCCCTAAATCTAAGTCTGTTATTATTTCTCTTTGAGTGTGTGTGTGTGTGTGCAAGTCAAAAAGAGAGAGTGTGTGAATGCAGCAGGTTTGGGGGGTGGGGCAGAAGCCAGAAAACAGCTTCAGTACAGCCTCAGGCACCTTCCACTTTGTCCTTTTAGGTATGACCTCTCATTGTCCTAGAGCTCACTATATAGACCAGGCTGGCCAGCAGTGAATGTAGAGATTCACCAGTCTAGCTCTCCAGCACTGGAATTACAAATGTGTGCCAACCCATCCTGCATTTTTTACATGGGTTCTAGGAATCAGATTCCGGTCCTGTGTGTACAAGATAATGGTTTTACTGCCTGAGTCATCTTCCCCATCCAGGTTACTATTTTTGAAGTATTTAGTAATTTTGATTGTTTCTATGAGACTTACTTTAATTCTAGCATCATGTGTTTGGAGGTTTTATTGTTATGGCTAGTTTTTTTAGGTTAGCCTTTCAAAATAATGGTTTTTGAGGCTAACATACAAAATAATGGATTTCATAATGGCATCTGCATACATGTTTTTAATTATAATTTAGTTTTTTAATTTGATCAATAATATATTTTTAAGACTAAGCAGATAACCTGTAATTTGCTAGTTTTATGTTTTAAAATAAATAAAATTATTTAAGCCTTTTTGGTGAATTGTAAACATCACAATTAAAGGCTATATATTTTTTTCCTTAGAGTGATGGTGGTAATAGGGCTGAGGATGTCTTCTGTGATCCTGAAGATGAATGGGAACCTGACATTACAAGCACACCAATTTCTTCCCTTTCTAGAAGGAGGTAAAGTTTGTTTTATTATTGTTTTTCTTGTTCTGTGTATATGTACCTGTACAAGTATGTAAGTTGTACAAGTATGTAAGTTAGATTTGTATGATATATAGGTATATAAAATTACTTTAAGAAACCTGCTGTCATGATATGTCTGTAAGGGGGACCCAGAAATATAAATGGTATTAATATTAGTGATCAAATTCCAGTGCATATAGCATTGCATTGTTTATTAGTTTGCTGTATGAGCAAAAATGTTGAGTATTTTATATTAGTTTTAAGAGCAGCCTAGAATGGCATAAGTCTAATTTTCTATATAAAAATGGAATAAAATTATGAGGCTGGAGAGATGGCTCAGGAGTTAAGCGCTGTGGCTGTTCTTCCAGAGGACCCGGCTTCAAGTCAGCACCCACATGGCAGCTTACCCCTGTCTGTAACTCTAGCTCCAAGAGATCCAAAATCCTCACACAGACATACATATAAATAATAAAATGAAAATAAAGAAATGGCTTAAGACCTTGAATAAGGATATACAGGATAGAAAGTGTGACTTCTTTGTTCATAATAATAAAATAAATAAATAAATAAAAATGGCTTAAAATAGAAAAAGAAATAGTATTACTTTTAATATCTCAAGAATTTCACATATTCTGATATTTATTGTAAGTTACAGGTTTAAATGCAATCAAGTTAGTATGAGCACCACAAAAGAATAAATCAGTGTGATACAGAATGTCTATGCATGACAAGTGTTATCTATCAAAACAAAACATAAAAATGTCCATAGTGGGTAGATGCTGTTCATGGAAACTTAGTTCTGCCTAGATCTTGGATGCTCAGAGTGTGGAGGCAAATAGGAAAGGCCTTGACCTGGAACATTTATCCCTTTAATTTTGTTTGTTTGTTTGTTCTTGTTTATTGAAAACAAATATTTATATGATGACAACCATGTCCTGAGGATTCCCGGGCAAGTAAAATTCTCCCTGTCCTCATAAACCAGGCATTGGAGAGAGGAGAGACACTAGATAGAAAGAACTGGAGAGAAGAACCCCACTTTACATATTTGATATGTAGACTCAATAGGACTTAGTGACCGGTTGTGTGGTGAAGATAATGAAAAGCTCAGGGTTGCTCCTGGCTTTAAGCTGGAGAAAGCTGTAGTAAGAAGTTTCTGGCTCAGACTTTCTGGTCTTACCCCCAAGTTCGAACCCACTCATAGCCCCATGGCTGCTTAGCTCCAAATAATCACACAAAGGCTCATATTAATTACATGCTGCTTGGCTTATGGCTCGGACATATTGCTAGCTCTTTCATCTTAACTCAACCCATTATTCTTTTTTTAATATTTTTATTTTATGTGAATTGGTGTTTTGCCTGCATGTATAACTGTGTAAGGGTGTCAGATCTTGGAGTCACAGACAGTTGTTAGCTGCCATGTGGGTGCTGGGAATCGAACTCAGGACCTCCAGAAGAACAGTCAGTGCTCTTCACTGCTGAGCCATCTCTCCAGCCCTCAACCCATTATTATCTTGTTTAGCCATGCAGCTTGGTACCTTTTCTCAGAGCAGTCTTCTCTCCTTTGTGTCTGCTGGAGTTCTCTCTGTTCTTTCTCTTCCCAGAGTTTTCTTAGTCTGGTAGCGCTCCCCACACTTCCTGTCTGCCTTCTGGCCAATCAGCATTTTATTAAACCAGTAGAAGGGACTAATATTTACAATGTACCAGAGCATAGTCCCAAAGCAGAAAGCAGTGTTTGAGGTAAATGGTAACTTTCCTGTTGGCTATGATATTGAGGTTTCTACAGGACATTAAGTGTATGTTTAGTCTGGAGTGTTGAGTGAGGGAGTTTATAGGGTATAACCATCAACAGCATTGCCCCAACCTCAGGAACACTGTCGTCAAGATATGGAGCTTAGTGATGTGGGGTGTGCCTGGGATCTCAGTATGGGGAGATTGACCAAGAGAGGCATGAGCTTGAGGCTACCTAGAGCAACATGGTAGATTCAGGATGGTTATCAAGACAGAGTTTCTCTGTGTAGAGCAGACTGACCTCAAATTCAGAGATTCTCCTGTTTCTGCCTCTCAATTATTGGAACTAAAGGTATGTGCTACCATCACCCAGCAAGATCTTGTCTTAAACAAGCACAAACAAACAAGCTCAACATGGTGGCAGCACTCATGAGGCACAGGCAGGAGGATATCTGTAAGTTCAAGGCCAGCCTGGTCTATATAGCAAGTTCTAAGATAGCCAGGGCTATGTAAATAGACACTGTCTCAAAACAAACAAAAACTCACTAACAGAACCCTTGTTGAATACTTAATAGGGTGATTTCATTCAGTACCCACCACAGACCTCTGAAGTGTTTTTATGGCCATCTATTTTATAAGTGAAGAAACTCAGCCATCACCAGAATTGTTCTGAGTGAAATATGTAGTACAGACACACAGACCCTGAGCTCCTTTCATGCAGAGAACATATCTGCATCTCTCAACAGTAATGGAGTGAAAATTCACAGACCCTAATGTCAGTGCTAGGCAACAACATCTCCAGGCATTGGTTCCTCAGAGAGCAGATGCCATCCTGGCTGCCTCGGTGACCTCTGTGATTTCAGGTTGGGAATGATGCTGCCAGAGTGTTAACAAGGGTAGGAGATGATGTGTGCAAACCTCTTACTGTGCTGTTCAGTGATGGTTGCTTAGACTGTTGCTGAGGTTTAGCATATCTGTAAAATCAAATCTTAGGTCTGTGATATATCTCAGAGGTAAAAGCATTGTGAGGTCCTCCATTCAGTCTTCAGCAATGAGAAAAGACTTTTTCTTAATGTTACAATATAGAGAAGATAGAGTTCCTGATCCAATACTGGTAAATAGATGGTGATGCCCATGAGTGATTTGACCTGAGATACAGCTGGGCTGTGTCACTAAAGTGACCTAAGGATGATCCTTGATGGATGTGGATGTACAGGCCCTGAGATAAGTAGGTCAGCCTAGAGCAATAATAACCTCCTCCAAATTTCAACCAAACCAACAAACTGGAGAATTATTATGAAACCCTTTGGGTTTAAGAATTCCTAGCTTCTTAACAATATAAGCTTTATGAAAAGAGCATTGTGGGTCACAAAATAGTCATTAGTCAGAGATCACTAATGTTTAGCATTCAGAATGTTGGTGATTTTACCTTACATCTGCTGAAGTTGGGGCTAACAATTAAGAAACAAACAAGTTTTCAACATCAGACCCCCCCAAAACCAAATTTATTTTTATATTTTTAAAGACTATGAAATTAAGATTTTTTTATTTGGCGAAGATTCTTTTGAGAACTTCTGTAATTTAATGGTATCATATTTTTTTAAAAGTGAGTTGCTCTTAATCTGAGACCTTGTGCATGAAGTTTCAGCCTTGTGAGAAAGTTTATGACGGAATCTAAACTCTGAGAATGCCCACTGGTAATGGAAATGTTGACAGATTGCTGTATAGCCGCTGTGGGTTCTTCTGTGCCGCAGCTGCCCTGAGATAAAACAGCCTGTTCCGGCTACCCGTAAATCATATGGATGGCTGACAGTTAAAAGTAAATTTTTTTATCAGGTTGAATGAAAACACTTGGGAAGAAATGTGACGAGCATTTTCTTAGTTTAAACATTGTTTAATGTGACAATGCTGTAAGAATAACACTTTCCCTAGCTTAACGCACTTTTTCTTTTTACCTCTAGAAGAACAAATTCTTGAAAATTGATGGTTCTTCTTTATCTTCAGTTATATTTCTGTGGTTTCACTTATTTTTGTAAGAATTCATGGGGTTTATATTTGAAACATTTTAAGTTTTGTGGACAGAACACTTCTATTTAACAATCTATCGACAAATAGTAGTTTCTTTTGGTGAGTCAACTGTAGGACAAGTTTGTCTGGGAAGACACCAAAGGGTCACCTGTATTTAGATGTAAGTCACTGCCAGGGAGATTTACTCTCATAATGAGCTAGATGTGGAGTTTAGAAAGGTAAAGGGCCTGTGATTTTTAGGCCGAGAGAACAGCTGTGCAGCAGCAGCAGGGTCGGGGTCACGTCCCCCTGATGGGTACTGCTCTCACAGCCAAGCTTTGCACAGGGTCGGATTAGATGCTTTATTTGCCTAGATCATTTTCCTATTTAAATTTTTCCCCTAGATAATTCAAGCTGATCCCAGCACATCTCCCAGCCACAGTCCTGCCTCTGTCCCCCATACTTCATAGACAGCAGTTTTTCAGCACCTGCTTGGTTCCGTGCATGCTTCCCCACCCAGTCCTTCCTGTGTCACATGCCTGTCCCTCAGATGCTATCCTTCTTCCCAAGTCCGCCCTCGGCTTGGCTAGCCCATGTGCATCCTCAGGGTCGCTGTTCCACAATGCTACCTAGCCAGCTTCACAGCTCAGACCACTAGTCCTCCAAAGCGCACTGTCTGCCCTTCTAGCACTCACTGAACTATGTGCCAACTTCTCCCTTTCTCCCAAATGCCAGGTGTCATAGCTGTGTTCAGAGCCTAAGTAATAGTGCACAAGAAATTTCTATCCCATTCCATGAACTATGTTAGGGCAATGCCTGCACATAGGAAAATTCTTACTCAGAAATGGAAATGAGTTAGTCTTTGTTGGAAAGAATACAAATACATGACTATTAGGATATTTCCCACCTCCCCATGACAGGGTCGTATGTAGGCCATACTGGCTTCAAACGTTCCATCTTATGTCAGGCTTCTGATTACTGGGATTACAAGTTTCCAGAATATTCCTGTGCTGTATAGCAATTAATCTTATGGTTATCTTTGGTTCAGGAGCAGAAGTTTGATGAAGAATAGGAGGATCTCTGGTTGTTTGCATGACATACAGGTCCATCCGATTCAGAACCTGCATTCTTCACACTCAGCAGGTACCGCTTTCATCAAATTGTCTAGATATTAACAAAGTTCCGCTCTCCCTTCTTCTGGAGGCTTGTGAAAATCATTTCATTTCTTAGCAGCGGTATTTCCTTTGTGAAATGAATGCATGCATTGGATGGCTATTCTGTTTCTTAAGTTCAGTTCTCTGATTTGTTAAAGCCTTTAGTTGAGTGGCTCATTCAAATATGGGAAACTATGTTTAGAATGTTATTCCCTTATGAGCAAAGTACCAGAGTGTGTATCATACCCTGGGGTATGTGTGAAGAGGGAATTAAAGAAGGCATGTGTGTAGATGCTTAAATGAATAAAACCCTCTAAAACTATAGCCCAACAGTGTGTCTGTCTGTGAGCATGTTGGACAATGGAAGAAGTAGGGTTTTTTTTTTTGGGGGGGGGGTTAAGGGTTGAACTCAGGGCCTCTAGTGTGCTAGACAAACACTGCACCACTGAGCACCTTATCAGTTCCAAGTGACTGGGCTGGCTAACAGGCTCAGCAGTTAAGATCACTTGCTGCTTTTACAAAGAACTCATGTAGCTTCTATTCCTAGACCTACATGGTGGGTCACAACTGTACTCTGGTCCCAGGGGATCTAATGTCATCTTCCAGGCATGTACATGATACACAGATGTACATGCAGGCAAGACACTTACACACATTAAAAATAATAAAATAAATTTTTTTATTTTATAATAAAAATATATAATAATAAAATAAATAATTTAATTTTTTAAAGTTTGAATGGTATTATTTAATGTATTAGTCTATTTGGTAAAGGACTAATACATTATGCAGGATACATAGAATACAAGAAAGAATAAAAGGAGTACTCATTCTCTTCAAAGGAATTGGACTTGTTCTAGTTATTTTCTCAGAATTAGCTTAGAGGGAAATAATTGTTATCCTTAGGACTTGTTGATATTGTTATCCACTTGCTATGCATGTGTGTTGGTGTGAGCTCACACACACACACAGAACAGCTTATTTGTCCAATATTAAAAGTCAGGTGTTTCAATAAAGTGTTTTTAAGGGAGAGTCAGATATAAGAGCCTTGCTTTTTTTTTGAAGTTTTTCCAAAGAGATGGAGCTGGGTATGGTAGTAGACGATGTAATCTTGGCAAGCACTCAGAAGGTTGCAACAGAAAGATGATGAGTTCAAGGCCAGCGTGGGTATTTAGGGAAACAGCAGGGAGGAGGAGGAGGAGAGAGAGGGAATGCTCCTTGTACATTCAGTGCTGCACAGGGCCTGACATTTTCTAGCTTTGCGAATCTAAGGAGTGTCCACCTTCTCAACTCAAGGACCATGATATTTTTCACTAGATTTTTACAGGTCTAAAATATTCACGTTGAGGGGGCTGGAGAGATGGTTCAGAGGTTAAGAGCACTGACTGTTTTTCCAGAGGTCCTGAGTTCAATTCCCAGCAACCACATGGTGGCTCACAACCATCTATGACATCTGGTACACGCTTCTGTATACTGTAAACATAATAAATATTTTAAAAATATTCATGTTGAATTTCAGAATACATTACCCTTAAAGAACATATATGGTTGGTTGTCTTGGTGACATATATTCACTGTAGCTGTAGCTTTGGGTTGGGCTTTTGTGTCTTCTTTTCCAAGTCAAGTGCTCATCTTTGTTCTGGGCATTTAATATTCCTCATCTTCTGCCTTTTTAGTATCTTCTAGTCCCCTGTGGACTAGACTAGAGAACATTGTGTTTTAAGTGAGAATCACGATGTGCAAATGTTACATGCTCTGGTGTAAGGTTACTTGCTGAAGACCTGAAGGAGCTTTTTCACATTTCCATTTCCTTCTGCTTTGTCAGTACTTTGAAAGTGTTATTTTTGCAAGCTCGTCTTCCAGAGATGTGCTCTGTCAGCTTCGGATGATCTGTTAGCTTTATCTTGTCCTGACTGTAGTGCACCTGGGCAGAGCTCTTCTAAACTGAGGATCCTGAGGCACTTCTTTTTACCCAGTTTGTTTTTACCTGGTTTTCTAGTTTGTGAGCTAATTTCCTTAGTTGTTAGGAAAAATTAATTGCTATCAAGTATAGAAAGGTTAAGTGAGGGGCTGGAGAGATGGCTTAGCCAATTAAGGTTGCTGGCTGCTCTTCCAGAGGATCAGGGTTCAATTTCTCAGCACCTACATGGCAGCTCACAACTTTCTGGAACATTAGTTCCAGGGGATCTAGTTGTTGTCTTCTGTCTTCCGTGAATACTAGGTATGCACATGGTACACAGACATGCATGCAGGCAAAACACCCAGACACATAAATAAAATAAAAGTTTAAGTGAGTAGGTACATGGGACATTTTGATTCTCTGGTATTTATATTAAGGGTGAAGAGCTGCAAAGCCTATGTGCTCGTGCTAGTGATGGCTAGTTGGTCCCTACATGGAACTGTGTTTTCACCTTGGTGTATAGAAATAAGAATGCATTGAAATAAGACTGCCAACCAATAATTCTTCAGTATACCTGCATTCGTGTGTTTGTTTGAAAGTATTGTGCTTGAAAACTAGGCTTATACTGGCTGTTTCCTGTTGTAGGTTTAATGGGAAAATCAAGCACCATTTATTCAAATTCATCAGAATCATTTCTTCCTGGAATTTGCAAAGAATTAATTGGTTCATCAATGAACTTTCTTGAACATGATGAAGAAAAAACTATAGCGGATAGCCTGATAAATAATCTTCTTAAACTTTATATTGGGCTGTTTGTCATTTCCAAAGCCCATGAAGAGCAGGATGAAGAAAGTCAGAATAACTGTAAGCACTCCTGATGCTCCCACCCACCCCCATGAGGATGATTCGCTGCCCTTTACTCTTGCTTTGGGGTGATTACTTGATGCATCTGGCCAGCATCTCTCCACCATGTTTAGATGCTTTAATGATGACCACACATGAGTTCTTTTATCTGGATACTATTCTTTGCAGTAATTTTCCTCCTTCTTCCTTCCAAGTGTTCTCTTCTGACCGGGCAGCACAGGCATTCGCCATCCAGATTGCTTGTGCCTTTGAGCAGCTTGTGGTTCTGTGCAAACACTGGCTGGATGATTTTCCACCTGGTACCAGCTCAGCAAGGCTTGAAGATGAATTGAGACAAGATATTAAAAAACTAGGAGGCTATTTACAATTGTTTCTGCAGGTACATTGGTTTCTTATTCTTGAAGCATTCATTTGTTCTAAAAGTATTGGCTTCCTATCATCTGAATCTTCCCTACAATTACATCTGAATATTTCCAGGTGCTTCCTGTTTGGGATCCTAAGATTGGATGCAATTGGTTTATAGAACAAAGATTTGGTGTCCTAAGTGTCATTGTATTATAGATGAGGAAGTAGAGACTTGGGAAATGACTGGCTTGGCCAGTGTTACATAACTGTTGGGTGACAGTGGTGGATTTGAATGCACTCGGCCTCGGTGGGTTATACTTAACCCACTTAAGGTCACCGAGTAGCAGGACAGAGTCTTGCTCTGGCTGTGGGCTGGCTTTCAGCCCATGCTGAGTAAGTACCAAACCTGTTGATACCATGGCGAGAAAAGTAATTTTCCATTTCCTGCTTACTTTATATCAAGTAACATTGGGTTTGGACACCAGCAAGATGCAAGATAGAAGTTTGTTTTCTGTCTGCTAGAATGCAGAGGTAGGCATGGAGGTTCTTCTGCACAAAGGGCTGGAATCCTGACTCCCTGCTGTATCTGAAGCGTGGACTTGACCTCATAATGCTCCATCGTGATAGAGCACATCTGAGTTGTGTGCAGCTGGGAGGTGGGTGGGGAGACATGGGAAGGGCCTGCCTTTAAAGGGAATCTCTGTGGGGCATCATATGGTACTTATATATATGCTTGGGCAGAGCTTCACCTGACCACATCTAGCTCTGTCTCTAATCAAGAAGTGGGGTTTTGGGGCTGGAGAAATGGCTCAGCGGTTAAGAGCACCGTCTGCTCTTCCAGAGGACCTGGGTTCGATTCCCAGCACCCACATGGCAGCTAACAACTGTCTGTAGTTCCAGTTCCAGGCAAACACCAAGGCAAATAAATAAATAAATAAAATTTAAAAAAAAAAAAAAAAAAGAAGTGGGGTTTTTATTCTAGGCACCTATGGGTCAAGTTAAAAATCAAGGGTTCCATTACTGTAGAGGTCTTAAACATAAACAGAAACCAGAAAGAAAGATAAAAGAAAAATTGACATTAAAGAGAGAGAATACCAAGTAGAGGCTCAGCTGTGAAATTTCTTTCCTGCTCTTCATTTTTTTGGAAGGATGCTTTGAACTTGACTTTAGAGTTTCAACGTATAGGCTTGTGGGACTCATTTTATACAAAGAGTGGGACATGATCTATACAAGGAATGAAGGGTAGAGACCAGGAGACTGGGAAGACTCATGGGAGGCCAGTGCTAGCCAGAGCACCTTTCTAGTGGAGCGTGGACTGACCCTATAGTGGTGTCATGAGCATCTTGCATGGAGCAGGTCAGCACCAGCACTGTCAGAACCACGGTGGGAGAAACAGAAGGAAGAAGCATTTAGGGGCTTCCTTCCTGTGCCTTGGAGACGCGTGCACTGAGTGCACATGGGAAGGCTGTTGTTGACAGTAGCTGGGTGGTTTGTTTTCTTTCTCTTCCTCTCCTCTGCCATCTCCCCTGAGAAAAGAGAACTGTTGGGGTGTTAACAGGACAGTTAAAGTCGGAAGGCCAAAGACACACCATTTTGTTTCTCTTTATTTACTCATCAGTCCTGCCTTAGGTTTCACTTCATACTTGCCCTTTGTCTCCCTTTACCGTGTCAGGTCTTTGAGGAAGGGAGAAGCTGGATCTCGTTCACATTACAGCTGCGTAGCTTCAGGGCTGCACACTTTCAGTTTCTCACAAGCATTTCCCTGCTCATTATATCACATACAGGCTTATATTATTTTAGGCTGATTGACCTAGGGTCCAGGCATATAACTTGTTAACTCCCTCATCTGAACTAACCCAACTTGTTCAGCCATGTGGCTCGGTACCTTTGCTCAGAGCTGCATTTCAGCTTCTTTCCCCTGAGTCTGCTGCATCCCTCGTCGTGTCTGTGGCGACTCTCTGGTGGCTCTGCCTGGCATCTGTCTCTGCTCTGAGATGTTCACAAGTTTTCTTAGCTTGGTAGCCCCGCCCACACTTCCTGTTTGTCTTTGGCCAATCAGCTTTTATTAAATCCATAGGCGGGACAAATATTTACATTACCAGCATAATCTCACTACAAGTTTTATTGTTATGTGTATGGGTATTTTGCCCGCATGTATGCCTGGGCTCCACAGATATGCCTGATGCCCTTGGAGATCAGGTGTCAAATCCTCTGGAACCACATGGAGTTCCAGATAATTGGGAATTACCTAGTGTGGGTGCTAGGAATCACACTTTGGTCCTCTGGAAGAGCAGCCAGTGCCCTTAATCTACTGAGCCATCTCTCCAGCTCTGTTGTTATTGTTAGTGCTGAGACTGGGGGCTTAAGTCCAGCTCCTCCTGCTTGCTGACTGCACCCACTTTTTTTCTCTCTTATTGCCTCTCAAGAGTCTCATATATGTGATACACTGACTGACTCATTTTTATTTCACAGGGATGCTGTTCAGATATTTCATCAATGGTACGAGAAGCTCAAAGCAAAGCCATCCAGATGATACAGCAGGCTGTTCAGTGTGTAGGCCAGCTAGCTGTTCTAAAAGGGAGCAAGCTCTGTCTTTTGGAAAACAGTGACAAGATTTCCAGTGCCCAGGTACTGTGTAATGTTAGCTCTGAAGGCTTCTCAAGGAAAATTAGAGACTTCTCATAGGAGTATCACTGCACACAATAACTTCTTTTTTTTTTTTTTCCCCAAAATAACTTGTGCTTTTAATAGTTTGGCAATGACTTAAAATTCTTCTGATCAGAATTAGATAAAATAAGGCTGGGATGTCCCTCCATTGTTTTTTTTGTTTGGTTTTGGTTTTGTTTTTTTTTGCATAGCATGCATGAGTTTGAGCCCTAGCACTGTATAAAAGATATGGTGATACGCATCTGTAGTCTGGCCTTAGGAGGCAGACAGGAGGATCAGAAAGGCAAGATCATTCTTGGGTGTAAAGCAAATCTAAGGTCAGCCTGTGCTACATGAGTGCCTTTTTCAAACAAACAAAAATGATTAAAATATGAGTGGATGATTATAGGTTTTAACAGTCCTTTTGGAGCTAGGAATGATGGTGAGTTCCTAGCACTCAGGAGGCAGAGGCAGGTGGATCTTTGTGAGTTCAAGGCCATCCAGAACTACACAATGAGTTCTAGGATAGCAAGACCTTGTCTCGGGGAAACATTCTTTTGGGGCTAGGGCTACGGTGCTTGCCTAGTACTTAGGACTTGAGGAGCGTAAGGACAGGCACAACTTAGGCTACATCGTGAGACCAACCTCAAAAACTAAAGGAAGGAAAGATGTTTCTTTTGCTCTGTGGTTTAATGACCTGCTATTAACTGTGGAACATGGTCTCATCCAGTTTACACATGAAAAGAAAAGAACAATAATTATAGAATATTTGTGTTTTCCCACTATGTTGTCTATGCTATGAATGGTACTATATTAAAATTAAAATGTATTGTATCCTAGCAAATAAGGTCCTGCCCAAAATGAACATTCTTCTCAGCGTAGCACATAGAATCCTAATTATAATTTTGTTAATTTTATTTCCCGATAGATTGTTCTGATACTAACTTATCTGAATTTAATAAACTGGGAATAAATTACAGCTTCATTACTTTATAATTTTGAAGAGTATGTAAAACCAGGCACATGAAATGGCGAGATGGTGAAGGTGCTTGCCATGAACTGATTTCTTTATTCCTTCCCTCAGAGCCACATGGTTGAAGGAGAGAACCATCTTGCATATGAGAGACCCCATGTCTTTCTCTCTCTCTGTCACACAAACACACAGTGTAATAAAATTTTACTATGTAAAACCTGAGCTTATCAGCTAAATGCCTAAAACTTTTCTAACAGGAGTTCACGGCTGCTCTCCAGGATGGCATCACCACAGGAATGAAGAGTCTCTTAGACTCTGGGCTGGAGAAAGCTCGGGACCTCCGGCAGGACCTCTCAAGGCAGAGTGCACATGAGGAGGTGAGATGGATGACACGCTTGATCTTGAAAATGGTCTTATTTCAGGATGCATATTGTCCAGAATACTTTCAATGTACAAATAGTAGTGCAATGTAGTGAGTTATGCTTTTACACATTATGTATGTTAGTTTGTGCTGAATTATTATTTTTTTTAAACTTTATTTATTTATTTATTTATTTATTTATTTATTTATTTGCCTTGTTGTTTGCCTGGAACTGGAACTACAGACAGTTGTTAGCTGCCATGTGGGTGCTGGGAGTCGAACCCGGGTCCTCTGGAAGAGCAGACGGTGCTCTTAACCACTGAGCCATCTCTCCAGCCCCTGAATTATTTTTAATGAAGGGACAGAGACAGTGTCTTTGAATCTCCCGAGCCATGTGGAGGGCGGTAGTGACACCTACTGTTCACTCTCTGGATGTCTTTCTCATTTTCCTTTTGGGTCTTTACTCCTCTACCTAAAAACAGAAACCACTACTTACTGCTCCAGTCATCCAGAACTAAATGAGTTTCCAGGAACATTCACAGCAGTGATTTCATACCAAGCTATAGAGCTAGTGAAGATGTCGGCGACTTCCCAAGAGTGTTTCTGCCTCCTTCCAGAGGAAACAGGAGCAGTGCTAGGAATGGGGGCTGGACAGACCCCCCAACTGTTCTTGCGGAGGACTGAGGTTCAGTTCTCTGCACCTACACAGTGGCTCACAACAGTCTGTGACTCCAGTGTCAGGGGATCTGATGCCCTATCCTGCCCTCTGAGGGCATCAGCCACTATGTGGTACACAGATACATGAATAGGCAAAGTACCCATACACATAAAAATAAATAAATACTAGAAACAGTGGCTGGCAAATGCTAAATTGCTCGTCTTGCTTGTACGTGTTTCATTCTCTGAATATGTCTTCCCCTCACACTTGCGTGGTTTTGCTCATTTGTTTTAAAAGATGAGCAAAACTAAAGGACTTCTGTTGTCACTAAACTGAGATCTATGGACCGGTGCACTTTGGGTAGACGTGAGGCTAATACAGTTGTGCAGCGGGATGTGGAGGAGGGGCTGTGTTGGGCTCTTAGGTCGTAGTTGACCACTGCTGACAGCTGAGATGGAGCAGCCCATCATCATCTCTCACACATGTTAGCTATTGTTGGAGTTCTGTCAGTAAAACTGATGCAGTAATTGACAGGTGGAGATGAAATGATGCGTGAGCTGTGCTTAGCTGAACTGTTAAAACAGGTGTGGGTGTTAGCCTTAATATTGTTTGGAAGAAATGGTGGTTCCTGCAGAACTCTGTTCTCCTTCCTTTTGTCCTCTACAGTCTGCCACTGTACATGTTACATGTGGGATTTTAATTCACTGTATTCTTTTTCACACACACACACACACACACACACACACACACACACACACACCCGTCTCTCTGTCTCTGTTTCTCTCTGTCTCTCTCTCTCTCTGTGCAGGTACACATGTGCATATGTGTGTAGGTCAGAGGTCACCCTCAGATGTCGTTCCTCAGGATCTGTCCACGTTGTTCTGGGGGGCAGAGATTCTCACTGGTATCTAGAGCTGACCATTAAGCCCTAGAGATCCTCTGTTCTTGTATCCCCAGCATTGGTATTACCAGCTTATGCCACCCCTCATACCACATACCTTCAGTATGTGTCTGCAGGGGATTGAACTCAGGACTTCATGATCTCATAGCAAGTGCTTCACAGTACAGAGCCATCGCCCTCTTTCCTGATTGGATTCTTCCAAATTAAAAATACGAAGAGCCTAGAGCCTATGACAGAGCTGATGTGGGTGTGTGTGTGGGGGGGTGCTCAGCAGGTGGGCATACTTACTGCTCTTCCAAAGGATGGAGTTTGAATTTCTCACCCAGGCTGGCTTGAACCTTACAGTAATCCTCCTGCCTCTCACTCCTGAGTGCTGGGATTATTGGTGCACCACCATGGCCTACTTCTCTTCTTACTGTAACAGCAAGTCTGAACTGACCTAGACAAGAGCTTAGTGAAAGCCAATTAAATACCAAACAAAATCCCCCTGCAAAAGCTTGGCTGTCCCTGACAGGGGCAGCACTGAGCAATGTAAAGCAACTTTTTGATTGCACCTGACTGACACTGCTTCTGAGAGCTAGGAGTTACCATCTGGGATCTGATTCTCAGTCTGCAAGATGGAAAATGTCATACACAGCATAAGGTTATAATTGAGAATCAACTAAAATTTGTAACGTTTTCAGAGCATCTCATATTTGCTTGATAGCTCAAATCTCCACTTTCTTAAGGAAATTTTGGAAATTTCATCCCTATAAATATTTAAATAAAATGCAAGTAACATTTTCTTATAGCAGACACCAGAGTATATCCTTTTTATATTTATATTTTATTATCATTGTATATGTGCGTGTGGACCTGCATGTCACGTCACATATGTGGATGTGAAGTCAACTCACTTCTCCACCTTTATCTGAGCTCCAGGACCATCCTTAGATGCACAGGCTTGAGCAGCAAATGCCTGCACCTGCTGAGCCCAAGGGAGGCTTTTTTGATAAGGAAATCAATGTGTCATTTATTTTGAAGGAAGTCCCATTTGTATGATTTGAGTACTTTTAAGACATTTCCTGTTTAACTGAGAGATGGGATTTCCATCTCTTCTGGATTCTAGGCTATAACTCCATCTGGTCTTACACAGGTGTAAAAATTATATGTTTCTTGATGATTTTTTTTAACAGACTCAATTTTTTATTTTTTATTTTTTGTATAAAACCCTTATGTGGCAGCCACAGCTGGAGCCTGGGTCCTCTGAACACAGACTCTGGTGCGAGCTTTCTCAAGATGGTCAGTGAATTCCTGATAAGGAGACTTGGTAAACACAGTCTCTCTCCAGAGGTCAGGAGTCAGGTAGCTGTAGGTCTTAGAGATGGTATCAAAGGTGGCCTTGGCAAAGTTGCCCAGGGTGGCAGTGCAGCCCCTGGCTGATGTGTAGCAGTCATCAATACTGGCCAACATCAGTAGCTTTTTGGGCACAGGAACAGAGACAATGCCGGTGCCTCTGGGGTGCGGGGATAAGACACACCAACACAGAGCCACATCAGCCTGTCACTTTACATGGAACAGTGTGGGGCTTGCCGATCTTGATCCCCCAGTAGCCTCTCCGCACAGGGACAATGGAAAGTTTGGCCAAGAAGATGGCCTCTCAGATGGCAGTGGCTACCTCCTTGGAGCACTTAACACCAAGCCCAACATGACCACTGTAGTCCCCAATAGTGACAAAAGCCTTAAACCTGGTCCTCTGGCCAGCCCGAGTCTGCTTCTGCACTGGCATAATCTTTAGAACTTCATCCTTTAGGGATGCGCCCAGGAAGAAATTGATGATCTCCGATTCCTTAATGGGAAGGGAGAACAGGTAGATCTCCTCCAGAGACTTGATCTTCATGTCCTTAACCAGGCGGCCCAGCTTGGTGATGGGGACCCACTCCTTGTCTTTGGCTTTACCTCTACGAGCCCCGCAGCTTCCACCCGCTGCCAAATCCTCCACAGAAACCGCCGTGGACACCTAATCCTGAGCCCCAGGTCCTCCGGGCCCTCCTGCTGCACCGGCATCATCTGCCATTTGGTGTTTTCTCCAAGGAAAAGGAAGCCTTGATGATTATTTGTACAACAAAGTATTTTAACATTTTCTCTAGGTCGCCAGAAGCATGAAAGCTAATGCCGTGGAACTGGTCGGATGTCTTGAAAACATCTTTGCCGAATGGAGAACAGTAAGAGGGCCTTTCAGTTGTTGTGTTTTTCTATCTTTTTAGGTGGAGATGCTATTTTGTGCATGTTAACAAAACATACTTGTTTTCTAGTTTTCCTTTTGGCGGTCTTCACGCACCAGTGTTAGTAACACGTACAAAATGGCACAGGAACTTGCTAATACGTCACCTGTTGCCATTTCACGGGCATAGGGACTGCCAGCTTTTGTTTGAATGGGCTAAAAACCACAATTAATAATTAATGTGCTCAAATAGCGTCAGTTAGAGTTGATCTAAAGTAGTCTGGTGTCACAGATCTCACTTTATAGAAAAAGGTAGATGCAGTATATAATCAATGTACTGAAAAGAAGAATGCCCAGGACTGAAATATTTAAGTAAATATTTAAATTAAATACTATGAAATTGAATTTTTTGAAATGAGATGTTAGCCTTTTAAGGTGTTGGATACCATGGCACTGTTACTTCATTCTGTTTCTATGTGCTAGGTAGGGTGCTAGGGCTGTAACTTAAATTCAGTTAAAATTAAATTCTTATTGCTTTTTAAAAGAAATCATCGTTCGTCTTGTTTATAGAAATGCACTGGTGAGGCAATTAAACATTTATTGGTATAATTTCATTGTACATAGCATAAATTACTTTCATGATAAATTTCCAGGCAAGTAAAATGATTTTGACTAAATTTACTGCCATGTAGTCTGTTATATCTGTATTTTAAATATTTTATTTATACAGAAAAGCTTCAGAACTGAAGTACAAGAAGGTTCTAGACAACAAGGTTCCAAGATGCTGACTCTTGCACCAGAATTCTTGAAGTTAAAATATTGCTTGGAAAAAACCATTGAGATGATTACATCTGCACTGAGAGGTATGTGCCCTAAGAGGGACCGGGGGCCATGTAATCCAAGGACCCAGGCCTGTCCCTCTCATCCTTGCAGCCTGAGCAATGACTAGAGCTCACTGAACAGTACTCCAGAGCTTGGGCTGTAGAGTTCTGCATAACACAAGTCTGCACTTCTGCCTGCAAAGTCAAGTGCTTGTCCAAGAGGCACTTTAGCAGAATAACCGTCTATGGTTTGGGGTTGTCATATAGGGGCCCTTTTACTTAAAAGATTCCCTAGAGTCTTGGGATACTACCTGGTGACATCTGGAAAGGGTAACCCACATTTTCCTTTGCCTCTTGCGCAGGGTGCCCCAGTGACCTGCATTGCCTCAGAAGCTATACTGAATCTATTTGCAGCCTGGCTTGCAAGCTTGAAAGTGAGGTGATTGGGCCTTCTGCTTCCGCTGGCAGCTGTGGGGATAAACTACCTCAGGCTGATTATGAGGAACTAGAATCTCTAGCTAACTCACTCCTCCTCTGTTTTGAACGTGGAGAAAGACCTGGTTTGTCGGAACCCCAGGAATCTTGTCACCAGAACAGCAAGGAAGAGCAGTGTGAGGCAAGCGGGGCTGACTGTGGTAGAGGCGTGTCAGCACGTGCTCGGGAGCTACACAGAGGCACATCCCCAGCAGTGTGCTCACAGGACTGCACCCCCAAGAGGATTCAGTGGGTGTGAAACCACTACATAGGCACTTGGTGACCATCCATGACCAAAAAGAATGCTTTTCCTCACATGGGAGAACATAAAGAAATGTGTGTAAATGTTCAGAGTCTGTGTCTATGCGTAGCCTCGCGTCAGTTATGGATAATGCAAACAGTATGGAGTCCTGGTTTCAAAATACCTCAGTGTATGCTCAGAATTTTCTAAGCAGATGATTTTTAAACAAGGAGTTTGCCATGTTGGACCATTGGCGTCAGAATGGAATTAGAGTCTCAGGACCACGTGTGCAACTGTGTCTCCAGTTCTTGAATTTTAGTTGCTGACCTTGAACACTGATACACTGTCTACCTGGTTCATTAGTCTGTTTGGAAGTGGGCACTTTCCCATGAATGGAAATCTGAACAGTTGGCTACTCTGGGCCTGTGCATTCTCTTCCCCCAAATGTGGCATATAGGATGAAGTTTATGGTGAAATCCTCAGCTTACCACAGCTCTTTGAAATGGTTAACTGTTTGCCATCTTCAGTAATAAATGTGTAATTTGGGTTCCTTTTTCAAACTGTAACTACCTAAAGATAATATAATTACATGTTAATAATATGACCAGATAGCATCATAATTTACTGTTATCTGTGTTCCATAATGGGAGCTATATTTATAAAATTTTAAAAGTAGTTTAAAATGTGACTGACCACCATCACTTGGGGGGATCAGAGGCTGGCCCTTTTTGTGTGTGTGCTTGTTTTGCTAAAGGGTAATTGGTTTACATGTTGTTTGATGGAGATTAAAGACTCAATTAAAAAAAACCCTTCATCTACAATCAAGTAATAAAGATAATATCTGACGTTAGGGTTTAACTAAAGGAAATAGTCTAACATTTTTTACCTCAAGAATATGTGTGATTTGAGAAGATACATAAGTATCTTTGCCTGGGAGACCTAGGCAGGTTATGGAGGGGAATTCTCTGGAGTAGTAGCCTGACCCTTTTGCTTGTTGCTGTTCTATTCAGCGCCACTGGGCGAAGCTGGCTTGCGTGCACCTGTCATTTCCTCTAGGGAGAGCCTGTAGAGTAGGCTGGGGTGGGTGGCCGAGCAGTGATCCCCTGCTTCTGGGGCTTTGGAGCAGTGCAGTGCAGTCCCCAGGCCACCCTGAGTGCCATTCCTGTCCTAAGGGTGGCCTGAGGCTAACTGGATCAGTCAGAGGTCTGGCAAGTAGCACTTCTGTTGCTAAGTTGATAAACTGAAGTATACAGAAGGATCTTTCCTAAAGTACCAAAATTAGCTGGAGACCTCCCCTGGCTGCCCTTTCTCTTGCTTTCTCTGGCCCTTCTCCTTTGAGACCTGGTCCTGCTGGGTAGACCAGTGTGGTCCAGCCCTGTTACCTGGCTGCCTTCACCTACTCAGTGCTGGAGTTACAGTGCACACCCCAAATGCACCTAGTGCCTATTTTCTCAACTCATGTCTGTCCTCAGAAATGTTTTGGGTATGCTTGTAAGCTTATTTATATTTATGCTAAATAATTTGTTATGCTGTATTTGGGTAGATGATGTGAAATATGTTGCTGTTAAAATCATGTGCACTGAAAAGTGTTATAAAGAGAGTGCCTTTAATAAATCTCATGAGCTTCAGAATTGCCTCCTAGTCCAAGAATTTTTTATTGAATTATTTCACTTTACTCCTGATTCAAAAATATCCCAATAGTTCTGCCTGGCTAATACCTACACTATTTTGCAAATCAAATAAATACGCACTTACATATTAAAACATGTGTTAGTTTTTTGCACGTGGCGCGTGAATGGAATCTCAGCACCGGAAGTACCACACGAGTTTATTAAAGATGCAGCCAGAGATAGGGGCAGAAGGGGAAGGGCCGGGGCTTGTGTGAGCCCTTTCTTTAAAAGGGTGGGCGGGCCCATGTTTGCATCGCCACACCCAGGGGGATGATTGACACTGTTGCATTCCAGGTGAATGCAAGCTTTGGAAATCCTTACAGATTGAACCAGGTGCTCTGTCACTGAGCTACAGCTCACCCTTTGCCTCTCTTCTCCTCAGACACTGTTTCACCCTCTTGAGTTGATTGAGCATGGAGCAGCTTTTTTCCCTGCTAAGCAAGTGTTTTGAAACTGTGTATGTGCTTTACACATTTGGAGCTGCTAAGTAATTCCACAACCTTAAGAAGCTAGCTGCCTCATCCCTGGTTCCTCATCTGCAGAGGGGAACGCTCCACTGCTCCATGGGCTGTCTGTGCTTACCAAGAGAGGGAAGGAATGAAGGCCCTCGGACAGTAGTAGATAATAAGCAAATGCTAGTCAGCCCTCCCATAACAAACCACAAAACTTTGTTATATAAGTAAGATCACAACGAGTGTGGTGGCACATGCCTTGAATCCAGCACTAAGGAAGCAGAGGCAGATGGGATCTCTAAGTTCCATGCCAGCCTGGTCTACAAAATGTGTTCCAGGACTGCCAGAGCTCCACAGAGAAACCCTGTCTCAAAGAACAAATAAGCAAACTCTCACTTGGTACAAGAATATGCCAGTGTATGAGTATCACACTCCTTGAAGCATGGTGTGTTAAAAGTGTATCTACCAACACTGGGTTCCAAAATAACTTATATAAAGACAGTGAATTCTACAGTGTTTGCAATATTTTCACCTATCTTTGTGTGTATACTCCAGTTGCCCAATCTGCTCAATATTGCAATGTGATGGTTAGTTTTAATTATCAGAATGACATTTAGAATCACCTGGGAAGCGAGTGTCACTAAGGGATTGTTTGAGTCAGGCTGGTCTGTGGACATGTTTGTGTGAGGTTGTCTTGACTACATTTAGGTGAGGTGGCATTATTCCCTGGACAGAGGATTCTGAACTGTATAAGATGGAGAAATTTTCCTGAGGGCTAACGTGTGTGCATTAATTCATTGTTCTCTGCTCTAGACTGGGAATGAATAGCTGCTTCTGATTCCCACGGCTTATCTACACTTATGGACTGTGGCCTAAAGTTAAACAAATAAGCTATCTCTTCAGTTGCTTTTGTTGGGAGTTTTATCACAGGAAATAAAATAGGGACAGTTAACGTTTCCCAAGATGACATCCTTGTGTAAGTCCCTTTAGTAATTTTATTATAAAATATCTCACATGTCCACAAAGGAAAAACATCCCTGTACCTGCTTTGGTTCAAGCCCCAGGACATTTAGCATGAACGATCATGCCTCAGGCCGAGTGTCTGAGTGCAGCCTTTTGTGTGTGAGCAACCTTTCTTGCCTGTAAACATGGGACTTGGTGGGACCTGGGTTGCTGAACCCACTCTGAACCCACTCTGAACTTGTTCTTTCCCAATTGGTGCCCTTATGGGCCATACATCACCAGCACGCTTTCCTGAGAGGACCATTGCCATCATCCATCATCCAGGTGAGTGAGGGCTTTCCTAACGTATTGTTCTTATACATCAATATGGTAGGCGGCAGCTCCAGTAATCTATTAACGTGATATCCCATTGGGTGAGGCATATTGATAGAGCAAAGCTGGTCGATCTGTGAATTGTGATATCTAGGAGTCCAGGTCGAGAGAGCAATGCAGATCTCAGGCTGGATTGATGTGGCTATGAATGGTATTTTATGATGTAAAGTTTACCTCTGATTTAGAAAGTAATTTAACATTGGTGACAGCTTGGGTTCAGGCTAGGAAAGGTCAACATGGCAGCTATCTGGAGCTCTTGGAAGATGTATTCCAGGAATAAAGTACCGTTGTTGATACTTCTATTTCATTTTGTAATATGTCATCGGGGGCACCAGAAAATTGGCCCAAGAGTAAAGTTTTGCACATAAAGCAAAGTAGGCTTCATTCTGCTGCCTGCCAGGTCAATAAATATGCAGGAGTATGGCCTCCAGAAGCCTGTGGCCATCAGCGTTTGCTGCTCAAAGCTGCATTCTCAGGGAATCATTCTTGACCCTGATGTTTATGAAACAAAGCAATGGTCAGCCTATCACCTGTTCATGGCTCATGCAAGGCTCTGGGAAGCAAGCAGAAGCAGTGTCTAGACAGAAGAACAGGGGTACAGAAGCCATAAAGGCAGACCCCAGTGAGTGTCCAGTGGGGACCTAAATGGGGACACATGGTGGCTTTTTTAATATTTATGGATGATTTGCCTGCATGTATGTCTATGTATCACATGCATGTTTGATGCCTTTGAAGACCAGAAGAGAGCCATCTGTGACCAAACCCAGGTTCTCTGGAAGAACAGCCACTGTTTCTAACCACTGAGACATCTCTCCAGCCTTCTGACCTTTTTTTTCTTTCCAAGGAAAAGGATCCTTTGTTCACTGTGACAAGATTATATGGCAGCTTCTAACTAGACAGAGGAAGAATGTTCTAGTGAGTCTTGAGTGGTTCATAGCTTCATTACATATTAGTCCCCCTCTGCAGTTCCAGCTGTAGGTAGCCAACCTCTGTCTGACAGGGTTAGTATTTGTTTTGACTCTTGTAGGGTATACTGTTAATATTGTCACATCTTGTTATTAGTTATTGCTGTTTTTCTCATAGTGTGCCTGATTTATAAGTTACTTTAGCACAGATATGTATGTTTATGTGTGTGTGTGTGGGTATGTGTATTAACATCCATGGTTTTGGGCTTCCATAAGGAATCTTAGGATAGAAACCTCCATGGACTACAGTATGAAACAATGGCAGCAACCCCTCATTAAACATCACTTACTCATTCTCATCACTGTTAAGTGACAGCCTGCGTTAACTCAGTTAATCCTTACAACAGTCATGTCCGTTCGGTACCATCTTGGTCAGTGTTCTATTACTGAGAAGAGATACCATGACAGGCGATCTTACAGAAGAAAGGCTGGGGTTTGCTTACAGTTACAGAACTGTACCCATTGTCATGGCAGGAAGCAGACACGGAGCTGGAGCAGTAGCTGAGAGCTTTACATCCTCATCCTCATCCTCAGGCAGAGAGAGAGAGAGACACTGGCCCTGGCAGAGGCTTTTAAATCTTCAACAAGACAGCACTTCCTAACCCTCCTCAAACAGTTCTGGTCCTTGGTGACAAACTGTTCCAGGATATGAGCCTATGGGAGCCTTCCCATTCAAAACATGACAGGACAGGTGCTGTTACTGTTGCTCGCTGCCTTAAAGTTAAGAAAAAAAAAGATACATAATGGGGTCAAGTGACTTGTCCAGTGTCACACACTGATGAATAAGGAACCCAGGTGCTATGGGTGGGACATCCGTTTAAGGTCCTCATGAGTAAAATCCAAAAACTGGCTACACATTTGAATCACCTGGTGGCTTAAGACTGCCAACGCCTGAATCCTGACTGACCCAGAGATTCTGATTTGATTAGTCTAATCAACTCATTAGATGTTCCCTAAATGAGTCTGTAAAGCTTCCTAGGTATTTTCCATTGTGCAGGCAAAGATGAGAATTGACTTTCTATGTCAGTAAGTAGTACTTAACTAACCAGCCTAGCTCTCCATCAGCAGATGACATATACCCGTACAAGGGAGTTTGTGAAGAAAAATGAAGCTCCCAGGTGTGTGCATGCCTGTAATTCCAGGATTTGGGGAGTGGAGGCAGGAGAATCAGGAGTTCTAGGTAAAAGGCTGGGGGGGAAAAGACCCAGCAATTAAGAGCATGGACTGTTCTTGCACAGGACTTTGATTCAGTCCCCAGCACCCACATGGCAGCTCACAATTGCCTTTATCTCCAGTTCCAGAGGATCTGATCGCCTCTTCTGTCTTCCATAGGTACTGCATACATGTGGTGTACATACATGCATTAAGGGCAAAACACTCATGTACATGACATTTTAAAAAGAAAGTATATTCGGGGCTGGAGAGATGGCTCAGCGGTTAAGAGCACCGTCTGCTCTTCTAGAGGACACGGGTTCGATTCCTAGCACCCACATGGCAGCTAACAACTGTCTGTAGTTCCAGTTCCAGGCAAACAATTAAATAAATAAATAAGTTTTTTTTTTCTTTTTTAAAAGTATATTCAAGGCTATTCTTGGCTTTATAGTCGCTATAGAACGTTGAAGGCCAATGAAGGCTCCGTTACATCCCGTCTCAATAAAGAGTAGGGGAGCCTGATATTTTCTGGGAACTGAAATCACAGTCTTGAAGTTGCTGGTCTCTCTGCCTCCTGTGTACTTTCCAGGGACTACCTGCTTGGTCTTTTCATTTCCTATAGTTCTCTTCTTCGGTTTCACCATTTTGGTCAAGTCTTTCTTGCACACACAGACTAAGTGCTGTTTGTCTCTCTGCCAAATTCATAAGCTGAAGCCCTAGGCCAGTGTGTGATGCTATTAGGGAGGCACTCTGAAGATGACTAGACTGTGGGATGAGGAGAGTGTAGTCCTTAGAAGTGAGACTAGTATTTTTTACAGTGCTGGGAGTGTGCTGTTGCAGCTGCTCTGTGAAACTGAGCATCTCTTCCCTGACACCAAGTATAGGCACCTTGATCCTGGACATTAGCCTCCTGGACTGTGAGAAAAGAACATGTGCTGTGTGGCTTAGGTGATGCTATTCTGCTAAAGTAGCCTGAGCTGACTGAGACATCAGTTCAATTTGCTATCCTCCGATCACTGTTTTTACCTGCTGCTGTGGCTCAAACCCAGGGCCAACACTCTACAACTGAGCTATACCCAACGCCTGCTAACAGGGTGAGCCTAAAGCTGTGGGTTGAAATGGAAACTGTTCAGAAAGAACTGCATTCTGTGAGTACTGTTAAAGTTAGGGGCCAGTTTCAAGTGATTTTATATGCTAATGTGGCATAAGAAACACCACCTGATCAAAAGAGATTACAATGCTAGAATACTTTTGTTGTTGTTGTTTTAGATTTATTTATTTATTATGTATACAGAGTTCTGTCTGCATGTATCCCTGCAGGCCAAAAGAGGACATCAGATCTCATTACAGATGGTTGGAAACCACTGTGTGGTTGCTGGGAATCAAACTCAGAACCTTAGGAAGAGCAGCTAATGCTCTTAACCTGAGCCATCTCTCCAGCCTCTGGGATACTTGTTTTCATATGTGTTCTGCCTCCATCAAATAGAATATCTTTGTGTGTTACTTTTCTGTTGCTGTGATGAAATACTACAGTCAAAAACAACTTAAAAAATAAAATGTTTATTTGGGCTCAATGGTTTCAGAGAGAGTATTTGTAATGAGTGTGTGTGTGTTTCAGGGGGAGTGTTATGGCAGGCAGCCTGGTCAGGAAGCTCAGAGATCACGTCATCAACCACAAACAAATGCAGAGACTGTGAACTGCAATCCAGGCAAGGTTACACTCTCAAAGTCAGCCTCCAGGGATATATTTCCTCCAGCATGGCCCCACCTCCCAAAGGCTCCTTAACTTCCCCAAACAGCACCACCCACTGGGGACCAAGTGTTCAAATGCCCGAGCCTAAGGGGCCATTTCTCATTTACACCCAAGTCTTTGAAAGAAGGGCTTTGTTTCCTGATGCCTGCTTGCACATGCCAGATGGATGTGTGAATGGCCATTTTCCATTCATCCTGCTGTGCAAATTTGTGTGCTGAATGGTAAGAACTGGAACAAGGGTGGCATTAAGGCTCTCTTCCCAGGGCAGCTTGTAAGGAAAAGAGGTATTCACACAGACATGCCACTCTGGTTCTGTTCAGCTGCAGAGGACAGTTCACAGCCCTGTTTGTTCCAACCTCATGGCCTATGAAAGGCATGTCTGTTGGGACAAAATACTACCTTAGTGATAAGAAACATTAAAAAGAAAGAAAGAAAACATTCCTTAAGCTGTTCTATAGAGATGAGTCAGCCGTTAAAAGAACATACTGTTCTTCCAGAGGTTCTGAAGTCAATTCCCAGCCCCTCATAACCACCTATAACTCCAGCTCCATAGAGCTCTGATACCTCTAGCCTTAAGAGGTACCTGCACTCATATGTACACACACAATTAAAAATTAAATTATATATGTGTATATAATATATATATGCATGTACGCACACACACATATATAATATAAAATAAACCACTTTTACCAGATATGATCATGGCACATGACTACAGCAGTCAAGAGCAGAGGCAGGAGGATCATGATTCAAAGCCAGCTTGAGCTGTAAAATCCTGTGTCAAAACCTTTCACAACACTGTGATGCTAATCTCGGCTGTCAACTTGACCACATCCAGAACCAACTAAAACCCAAGCACCTGGGCTCACCTGAGAGGGAGTTGTTTTTTTCTTTTTGTTTCTTTCTCTCTTTTTTTTCTTCATTGCATTATCTGAGGCAGGAAAACCCACCTTAAATCCAGAGGTCAGTAGACCCACCTTAAACCTGGTGGTAGCCTACCTACATAAAGGATATGAAAGAAGGTAGCTTTGGCTTTTTGTTTTCTCGTCCAGCTCTTGCTGATTAAGTTTGTCTACCCAGCTGCTGAGGCATCCCCTTCCCTGGTGTTAGCCTACTTTTGCAAGATTGCTACTTAGACTGAAGACCAGCTGTGACACCCAGCCTCACCCAGCCTCATAGACTAGCCTATGGAAAAAGGAAAAAGTCAGTGTCAGACTAACCCAACTATGGCCTGTAAGGTGTTCTACAGAACCCCCTTTATATATTGATTCATTCTAACAGTCTGTTCCTCTAGACAACCCTGACTAATACTGTCTATTTATTGGCCTGGGTGTGGCAGCTGGCCCAAGGAGAGTGTGATGTCATCTCTGGACTCTGAGAGCTGTCTGGCAATTGTCCTTTCGCCTGCAGCTGTTGCCATTGGAGCAATGAAGGCCCCTCTGCTGAGCTGGTGACACTCTTGCCTAGGGCTTTCTTAATTCCTCGTTTCTGTTTTTTAAGTGTTTTTGTTTTAATCCTTGGTTTTTTTGTTTGTCTGGTGGGCTGGTTTTTGGTTTTTCAAAATAGGGTTTCTCTATTCTGGCTGTCCTGAAATTCATTTGTAGACTAGGCAGGCCTTGAACTCACAGAGATCTGCCACCCTCGGCCTCCCAGTGCTGAGATTAAAGGTGTGTGCCACCACTGCCCAGCTAGTACTATTTATTTTTAAATTATCATATACCAATTAAAGGTACAAAAATGCTAAGGAGTAAAAATAAGAGGTATGATGATACAGTGCTTGACTGGATTCTTGACCAAAAATAAAAAACTAAAAACTAAGGGTCATTATTAAAGTAGATGTTGGTCACTCTCCTAGTTAGGGTTTCTGTTGCTGTGATGAAACACCATGGCCAAAAAGCAAGTTGGGAAGGAAAAGGTTTGTTTGGCTTATATTTCTGCTCTGTAGCACATTATAGAGGAAGCCATGACAGGAAATCAAACAGAGCAGGATCCTATAGCCAGGAGCTGATGCAAAGGGCATGGAGGGAGTTGCATATTGGCTTGTTTCCCTGGGCTTGCTCAGCCTGCTCTCTTATAGAACCAGGACCCCTAAGGATGGCACCCCCACAATGAGTAAGGCCCTTCCCCATCAATCACTAATTGAGAAAATGTCTACAGCCCGATCTTATGGAGGCATTTTCTCAACCGAGGCTCCTTCCTCTCCAATGACACCAGGTTGTGTCAAGCTGACATAGAACTATCCAGCAGTCACTTTTGGAGTTAAAAACTAGGAAGTTTTGTTTTGTTTTATCTCCATGTATGTCCATACACTACATGTGTGCATTGCCCGTGGAGGCCAAAAGAGATAGTTGGGTCTTTTAGGACTGGAGTGTTGAACAGTTGTGAGGCAGCATTTAAATGCTGGGGATTGAACTCAGATCCTCTGCAAGAGCAGCCAGATCTCCTAACCACTGAGCTATCTCTGTCCCCTCCTGGCTTGACTGTGAGTGATGCTCCCCAGCAGTCATGGGCAAAGGATGCAGCAGGGACACTCCTGAGACAGGACAATCCTTTGTAGCCATGTGATTCATATGTTTATACAGAGCTGGGTCTGCATTCTTCATGTGAGTGAACCCAGCAAGGCAAGAGTTTTTTACAGGGTTCTTTTAGCCTCAGCCCTTACTAGAAAGCTAAAAGCTAAGTTAACTGATTCCAGGCTGCAAATGTACTATAAAACAGCACACCAACCAATGCATTTCAGTGACATCACCTTCCTAGGGCCTGTGGCAAATACTTCTGCCAGGCAGAATTGCCTAAGCAGATCAGGGAGCTGTTAATGAATGGCATGCACTTCACATGTCTTTTAACCTGCCTTGATGGCCCAGTTCGACATAGTGGAATTCTTATGTGATGGCTACCACTGTATCTCCAAAAGCCAGCATGATAAACAAAACAAAACAAAACAAAACAAACAAACAAAAAAAAAAAAAAAAAACACAAGAAGCCTTGGAGGCATGAACGTTATACAAAACAATTGATCTAGAGGAGGTTGGGCTCATAAATGATGGCCAGCAGCCTGCCAATGTCTCTGGAGCCCTAATGAAGTAAATGGTGAACGTCTATTCCAATCTGTGTAGTACTACATTTTTCTCTTGAGATTGACGATGTGTGGACAGGGTGACTGAGAGAGGAATATCCCCCACCTGAAACATTTTCAAATGTTTTTTTGTTTTCTATCTGTACATATGCCTTTATGCCAGAAGCGGGCATCAGATCCCACTATAGATGGTTGTGAGCCACCATGTGGTTGCTGGGAATTGAACTCAGGTCCTCTGAAAGAGCAGCCAGTGCTCTTAACTGCTGAGCCATCTCTCCAGCTCTTGTAACTTTCCTTTTAAAGCTCAATTTCTACAGTTCATATTTTTTCCTATTCTGCCCCTCCCCTCTCTTATTGGTCTGTCTGCTTTCTTCCTTATTCTCAGTGATGTGAGTCTGCTGTGATGGCCCATTCCAGATCAGCAGTGATGTGGGTCTGCTGTGATGGCCCATTCCAGATCAGCAGTGATGTGAGTCCACTGTAATGGCCCATTCCAAATCAGCAGTGATGTGAGTCTGCTGTGATGGCCCATTCCAGATCAGCAGTGATGTGAGTCTGCT
>PVIH01013882.1:0-26784 GCA_004025045.1 Sigmodon hispidus
CTGTAATTTTCCTTCTTTGTTGTGTCTTTGAGTGGCTTGGGTATTAGGGTGATTGTGGCCTCATAAAAGGAATTTGGCAATATTCCTTCAGTTTCTACTGTGTGAAATAGTTTGAGGAGTAACGGTAGTAATTCTTCTTTGAATGTCTGGTAGAATTCGGCACTGAAACCATCTGGACCAGGGCTTTTATTTTTGGGGATGTTTTTAATGACAGCTTCGTCAGGTTTTTAATGACAGGTCATGGCGTGGCGGGGTTTCCCTCAGCAGGAGCTGTGTATGTGGTCAGGGACAGAGTCTACCTGCCCCTGCTCCAGAGAGCGCTGGGATTCTGCAGCCAGCACTGGGTCCCGGAAGTGGAACCAGAAGCAATGGGAGCTCAACTCTCCTTCCCAGGCGCTGAGGCCTCTTGCCCCCTCCTGACCTCTGGGCAGGGTCTGAATCTGCCCTTCAGACAACCCTGTAGTTGGATCGCTCAGTTCGAGGTTGTGGTGTGGTGGGGTTTCCCTCAGCAGGAGCTGTGTATGTGGTCAGGGACAGAGTCTACCCGCCCCTGCTCCAGAGAGTGCTGGGATTCTGCAGCCAGCACTGGGTCCTGGAAGATATACATGTCATCTTAAGGAGTGGGCTTAAATATAATCAGAAAGTGGTTAATACAACATTTGTACCATTATTACACAAGTATATTTTGCAGGCAGGTCACTGTTATATGTTGCAGGATTTATAGCTGGGTAACACTGTTAGAGTCGGTGTCCAGAACAGAGAGCTTCACTCAAATATTGGGTTACAATGAAGCTTTATTGAACACGAGCTCTCGGGTCACACAGCATGAGAATAGGCTGGCGACCCCAAATCCAAGGCTCGCAGGCCTTTTTTGGGGCAGTTCTACCAGGGCGGGGGAACAGGGTCTTCCAGAGTGCAGCCTTCTGGCGGGGCCAGATGTCTTTGTGATTTTTCTCGGGATCTGAGTGGGTAAATGAATTCCGAGTTATGTTAGACATCAGATATTTTAAGCATGGCCGGCTAACTTCCTGACTCTAGGGCGTAGGAGCAGTGTGTAACATTTTCCAGTAAGTCTACAATTAACAAAGCTGATGGAGGGGGGTTTTTCTTGCAATAGCCTTTCAATACTATGTTTTAAATACCAGTCTTGGTGATTTATTATTTCTTTTTCTATAGTGACAAAAAAAAATGCCAAAAAAAGAGACATAGAAAAAGTAGAAATAAAATAATGTAGATTTTATTTATCTTTATTTTATTTGCTTGATAACCAAAATATGATAAGACCAGTCTCTAGGCTACATACTAACATTCTTCTCCTCTGAAACTTCTTGATACCCACAGTTTCCAAAATTACATCCAGCACTACTGTATTCTATGCTCCTATTAGTATTGCACAGTAAGTAGCACTTAAAGCATTTTACTACATTTCTAACCCAAACTCGCAAAGTCCGTATTACACCAAACAAGAATGTAGTCAGATCTGTCCCAGCAATATCCCAGTGCCTGGCAGAAACTTCTGCTTTGAAGACACAATGACCACAGCAACTCCTATAATGGAAAAGATTTAACTGAGGGATGAATCATTTAGTGTTCAGAGTTTCAGTTTATCATTATCATGGTGAGGAGCATGGCAAGAGGCAGGCAGATGTGGTGCTCGAGGTGAGGGTGCTCATCTTGAAGGCAACAAGAAACAAATTGAAACACTGCGCTATACACTGAACATAGGAAACCTCAAAGCCAACCCCAGAGTGATATACATTCTCTAAAAAGGCCATAACTACTCCAACAAAACCCCACCTTCTAATAGTGTCACTTCCTATGAGATTTTGTGTGTCAGTTACTTCCAAAACAACATAGCCATGTTTTCTTATAATCCAAGAAAGTAAAAACACACACTTAAAGAACTACAAGGCAAATTATAACATTTCCTCAGACACATATATTTGTTGATTTCGCTATTTAGTTATTCAAAATTGGTATGTATCAGCTGAAATGTTAGTGTTTTCTTCTCATGATTCTCCTGATTCACTTACATTTAAATAAGTATTCAGAATAATAAAGTAAGAAATATGCTTTTGAATTGATATTGATTTTTATCATGTATTTTCATGTTCAGTACATTACATTCAGGAGAAATCAAGACAGAAAAATATCTTTTTCATAGGAAATCTTCAGGTCTTGAAATAGTAATTAGTTTATTTTTATGTATTTTATTTATCAACTACAATCCTGAAGATGCTACCTAAATTGATAGTAGACTCCCTTAGCTAATGAAAATTTGTGCCAGCCTTCTATTTTGTCAATTATTTTTCAACTCATCCAGTACTTCTTGTTTTGTGCTTTGGGTCCATGAATCTGGAATAGTTCCTAAGTTTGTAAATTCCTTTTCATATTTCTCTTCAAGCTCTGATCTGAAGCGACAAACAAACCATTTCCAATATGACTGGGTAGATAAATCTGGGGTGATGCTCCACGTGGCATAATCACCTCCTGCTTCTCGATACCTCTTGAATGGGATTTTCCGGAGGTCATCTAAGATAAATGAATTATCACTTGCTACTGAACTAGTACAGAAGTCAATGGAAAAATAGCCTGTTTTATAATAATGCCATCCATTGAGAGCCTTAGGACGGTGGAATGGCACACTGTGGTCTCCTTCATGATGGGGAATAGTGTTGGTACAAATTGCTTTACAAAAAGGACACTGTTTCCAGCAGCCACAGAGATGCTCAGAGAGAATTTTCTCAATGTCAGGAACCAGTTCATCTATGGGCTTACTTGAGCAATCCTCTTCCACTTTCCTCAGTGCAGGGTCCAAAGCTGCACTCATGGCTTCTTTGAGAAACTCTGTGTCCTTTATCTCCTGGTGCTCAATGCTGATCAGGTCTTTTCTTGGAAAGATCAGGTTACTTCCTAAAAGATCACAAAACAAATCCAACCAGCCAGAAACAGTGCTGCCTTTATCTTTAGCTACTGCTGTGGATTCATGAATAGCAGAGAGGATGGCATTCTTGATGTCATCTAAACTTATTTTTAAAAAAGTCTTTATTTTTTCACAACAGTATCTTCTAATATGCTCACTAATGTAATCCCTGAAAAAATATTCTGGATGATGAATGTATTGCCAATATTTGTCAAAATTTTCGTCTTCAGCTAGGGAATAGAGAATATGCTTCTCCAAATTAGCTCGGTTCCCATTGAATTCAGGGTAGGTGGCTCTAATATCCCCAGCTACCTTTAGAACCATTGTTTCCCATATGGTGGCAGAAACAGCAGGAGTGAGCTTCTGCCACAGGAAGTCAACAAAGGATGTGATGGATGTGGCACCTTGGCAGGAGATCTTAAAACTCATAAAGAAATCATCTTTCTTGCTCTTTAGATAGTTCACAGGATCATTTGCACTCTTGAATTCTTCATGATTTTGTTTGAAACTCTTAGATGCTTTTTGGAATAAGCACAAGGAAAAGTCAAGGGTGTAGTGTCTGGTAAAGGTATATTCTTCCTCAGGAGGTACAGATTTTAGTTCATTTTCTATTATCCTCAGGATTTCATGAAAATCATTTTGATTGTAATCACGCTTTTGTTTTGAAATGTTTTCAATTTTTTCATTAAAATTTAAATTAATATTGTTAGTTATTTTCCTAATGGATTCTTTATGACAGGTGTCTAAACTTTTTGGAATTACCCCAAGCCTTCTTTTCACATTAATATGTTGGGAAAAATTGATTTTAAACACTTCTCCAGAGTCATTTTTAAGTCTTTCCACAATGTTTTTCTCCTTCTTGAAATAGTCAAGAAGTATGTTTTCAGCATCTGAATCAATATTGGGTTCTGTGACAGAAGGTACATTTGAGGACATATCGCAGATCCATTGTTCCCAAACTTGATTGAATTCATCACGCAACTCTTCATCACTTAATTCTTTACCCTTCACATCTAAAGCCAGCTTTCGGCTATTCTCTAATAGTTCATTTTCATACTGTAACTTTTGGTTATCAAGTCTTTCTTGGCCTTTTTTAAGACTGATAAGTTCATTGCCTTTCCTTCTGGTATCAGAAATAAGTGCATCTTTAAGGATTAGTAGCTTATGTTCAAAATTTGCTTTCCATTGTATCAGTGTTTCTCTATCTGGGTCTTCTTCAAAATATTTATCAAAATCTTGCTTGATGGTTTCGTATTTCTTGTTAAGTGGATCCTCCAATGCATTTGTAGTGAGTGTCAAAATTTTTGCATTCTGAATCTGATTGTTTAGCTGATTCTGTAAGTCTAGCACATGACTCCTCAGCTCCCAGGACCAGTGGTTATACATGGTTTCCAGTTTACTCATGGCTATGACCTCTTGGGTGTTCCTGAAACTGAAAATGAAGTTCTCATTGACCAGGGCTCTCCATAAATCTTCAACTCGAAATTTTACATCTGAGATCTTCATGATCCTTCCCTTAGATTCCTTCTGGGCAGTCCTAAGAATTCCACTTTTCAATTCCTGGACATTCTGGCTATACTGAGGATTAGGAGGGGCCATTGGGGGATTGCCATCCCAAAGGTGGGCAAAGTAGTAGACTTGACTATTGATATTAAATTTAATGACATCATTGAAGTGGGTTATGTTGTAGCACTCTTCCTGTTCAGCAGCTAATGCTGTCATCTCATCCAGTCTCTGCTCCAGTCTCCTCCGTGCTTCCATAGTTTGGTCTTTGGCTGTAACTTCTCCCACATTCTGATGGACAAAGATGCAGCTGGGGGAGATTTTCACTTGTTTCATTCTCAGAAAGGCTTGAACAACTATTTGTAAGATGTCCTGCATCTCTGATGGATTCTCCCCAAAAATATTGATGAGAGTCAAGTTTCCCAAGCCAATGACAAATGTTGCCAACTCATTGTCCCAGTTCTTGGATTTGTTGTTTAGTTCTGGAGCTCGAAGTCCTTCTGTGTCTACAACAAGCATGAAGTCAAAGCCACATTCTTTTGTGAATGTCTCATCTACCTTCAGGAGCTGCATGTATGCTCCCTTGGTGCATCTGCCTACACTTACTGAGAATTCTAATCCAAATAGTGCATTCAGTAGGGTGGACTTCCCTGAGCTCTGCAGCCCAAGTACAGAGAGAACAAATAGCCTTTTGTCTCCAACTTTCTTGGTGATCCTATCAAAAACAGCTGCTACCCACTTTAGAGGAACATATGAAGCATCCCCATCCATCAGTTCAATGGGAACACCAGCTACCATCAGGTCTGCAGCAATTTGGGGGAGGTAGAGAAACAGGCTCTCTCTGCAGGAGGAAGTTTCTTCCAAAGCTTCATAGATCTGGCCAACTTCTCGAAGAAAGTGGTCAATTCCCAAAGTGCAGTTAAAAATCTCAGCAGATATGGCTTCAATCTTCTTCTGCCAGGGTGTCAGGGTGCTTCTTATCTGTGTCTTTTGCTTTTCTTCCTGTATCATTAACCACAAAGATTCTTGCTCTGCATACAAATTTTCCAAGTGTCCTGAAGTTAGGTTTTCTAAAACCACACTTAACGAATGTAAAATATAGAGTTTGGGGTAAATGTCTAAATCTTCTTTGAGAATTTCTAGGAAAGAGGACATTAAAGGATTGAGCGGAAAGGCCTTTTCAAATTGCTGCTTCCGTATTTTTTGTTTTTCTCTCTCAATCTTACTCTTGTGTTGTTCAATGCTCCGATGCCCTTTTTCTCTCAGATGGTAGAGTTCCTTGTCCTTCTTACACCAATCGTGCCACAGTTTTCCCTGAAGGGGCAGCAAGTTTTCTTTAATCTCAGATAGTTTGTATTGCTTTAGTATGTTTCTATTTGTCTGTGCTTTTTCTTTGGCTTCCTTCAGTTCTCTTTGATCCTCATCAATCATGAATCCTTGTTTTCGAGCCATCTGTGAACAGTCTTCTATGCTGAGAGCAGCCTCAGAGATTTCTAGTAAACGTTGGATGGTAGTCATGAGTTCTTCTGTTAATTCTGCCTCATTTCTGTTTCTGATGCCAATTCGCACCTTTCTTCCAAAATTATTGGTCATGATTTTTTCTTTGTCATCAATCAAACAGACCAGAGGTTTCGATGACTGCCACAGGTGTCTGACAAGTTTTTGGTTTTCTTCATTGTCATCAGAAGCTGACATGAGGATCACAATGAGAGAAGAGACATCCTGCAGGAAGCTGAGTTGTTGCCTGTGTTCCTTGGCATCTCCATGGAGATTGGTAAAGGCCACACACTTGTCCAATATGTTTTCACTTTGGCCCCCAGGACAGAACCAGCAGATCTCCACCACTCCCTCCATCAGGAGACAGTGTTTGCTGCTTCCTCTGCAGTGTCTGTGAAAAAACATGTCATGTTTGTGTTTACTGAGGACAGAGTTCATGATCTGAGATTTGGAAGCAGAGAGGTCATTTCCAACTCTAATGAAGGACACAATGGGGGTAGAGACACAGCACATCTGCTGTTTATTGTGACTATAGCTTTTATCCTGTGGTGATTTATTTGTCTCTTGCCAACTTCTCCTAATTTGTCTGAGAGACCAGAGAGAGAACTCAATATGAGAGGTGTTGGGATTTGGTACCACAAGAGGGATTGCAAATTGACAAATGGAAAGTTTGGACAGAATGTATTGTCTGGCAAGATTATCTGCACAGTGAAAAATAGCCATCTGGATGTCCATTGGATGTATTTGGTGCTGAGACCCAGTGACTGAAGAATTAGTGTTTTTATCTGTGTCATCAAAGAACCCTTCATATGGATCAATAACATCATTTTCTCGGTTGGGGTCACACACAGAGTCTTGGGTATCTGTATTTCCAGAATTTTGGAAAATCAAGTATCTGAACCCACAATCTAGCATCAGTAGTTTTTGCAGGAAATAGAAAGGAAGTTCCTGTTCAGATCTTGGCTGTGTATTGTATACAGAAGTCTTATAGATGAGATGGAAGTCAGCTCTGCTCATCCTTTTTGGGTACTGTTGCTCAAGACCCAGACGCTGGAGCAAGTCTAGGAAAGGTCCTTTTTCTACCACCTCTTTTGCATTGTTTTCATCACTTTGTTGTTTGTAGGTTTTTTCCTTTTTATTTATGAGGCTTTGGAGTTGTTTTTTCACCTCATCTAGCTTCAAGGAAGGGATGGTGTCTTCATAATTCCCATCAATGAGTAATCTCAAACTATTCTCTAGATTCTCCCAATCATGATCTGCTCCAAGATTTGTGAGGACATGTGAGACTCTAGTAGAAAGTAAGTTCTCCATATGTTGCCTTGTTAATGTCAAGCGTTGTGCTTTTTCCTTTGCAGAATTGTCTATGACTCCAATTGTGGTTGTCAGAGCTTTGAGTACGAGGAATGCTTGTGCCCTGTCAGTGCAGATACTTTTGAGCTCCTGATATCTGTGTTGGACAGCTTGTACTTCATTCAGGAGGAAGTTTACCTCAGCACACCCCAGGAGAGGCTGGAAAACATTGCTTTCCAGTTGATAGCCTGCAGCAGCTGCAATGGAGAGTAGCAGCAGCTGCATGTCTGGCTGCTCTGTTTCTCTGAGATAGTTCAAAAAGGAGCTCAGAGTTGTGGTGACATCACATGTAGCCTTTCTTTGAGCCTCTTCCACTGTTTCAGAGGACTCATATTTGATGTTTGCTTCTGTGAGAGATTCTTGAATTTGTCTTAAATTTTTAAAGAATTCAGAGAATTCAGTGATTTTGACTTTCTGTTCCTCTGATTCTGTCTGGTAGATCCACTGCATGATTGACTTCAGCTGAGGAAAATTTTTCACTTTATATACATGTGGTTCTAGAAGACTGCGGAACTGAGATTTAATAAACTGAGTTTTTTGAATGAAAAAGTTTTTGCAAAAGTCCACACAGCGAATGAGAAAATTCTGCAGATGTAAATTTGTGAGGCATGTATTAATCCAAACAACATAACCTTTTGTTTTGTGAGCCAATGCTTGCATGAAATCCATCAGGTTCTTAGGCTGTTCTTCAGGGTCAGAGACTTCCCAGGATTTCATATCATTCAGGAAATGTTCTGCTTCCATCATGGAGCTCAGCAACTCCTCTCCAGCCTGGATGTGGGCAGCAAGACCAGTTAGAGCAGAGTAGTTCTCTGCCAGGCAGTTTGCAACCAGTAAGGGGTCCTTAAAATTGCTTCTGTGGTTAGATAGAATGATGTCCCAAATGGGCACCAGCTGAAGTTCTCGATCAATGACAGACCAGGTTTTGTTGCTGGCAAGAAGGCCAGTTGTCCACTGCACAATTCCATTTGCATTTGCTGGTCCACCTATCTGGGCCACAGATAATTGAACTTTGATTTGGTGTTGTTGATTAGTTGCAGTTTTATTAGAGCTTATTGATTGTGAGTCTGATGTCATCATCCCTCCCCCAGCTTTAACTCCAAAGCCACTGTAGCTCCCCCTTATGTAACTATTCAAGGCCTCTGATGTCTCCTCCTTCACATGATCCAGCTGGTCACTTTCAAAACCCTCTGAAATGGCCTTCCAGCAGTAGATTCCTCCAAGGTGCAAAGGGCCTTGATTAGCATGAGAGCCAAATCTGTTGAAGAATTTTTCAGTCCTTTCTCTTACTAGAAGGAATCTGTCTGGTCCATCAGTGTGTTCCAGCAGTCCTTCAATGATTTTCAGTTCCTTGAGAGCAGCAGTGGAGAGCTGGAGCTGATCACTGAAAAAGTGGAAGGAGGCTAGTGGTATGTAACTGAACGTCGATGAGCAGAAATAAGAGTGCTTAGAATGTGATTTGTGCACATTTTTGGATTCTGAATCCTTGACTTTATCTATCCCACTTTCTAAATTAAATACACAGCCTCCAACCTGTGCTGACAGTGTTAGCCTGAAACCGAATCTTTCCACAGATTCAGTGAAGAGGGATTCTTCTTCATAAGATGTGAATTCTTTTGTTACCATTCGTTTTCCTTGCTCAGATCCAAGGAGGAAGAATTCCTTGGGGACCGTGAGCAGTTGTTCTTTCCTTGCTACCAGGTCTTTTTGGTGGGAGGTTTGATAAATTCCCTGTAAGGCCTGCCCACCAGATATGAATCTTAGCAGGTCTTTATCTGAGAAATTTTTACTATTTGCCATTGTCTGTTCTATATGGCAGAGATGTCTCTCCATCGTTTCAGTGATGTCTTTTAGGGGCACTTCAGGCATTGGCCAACACTCTTCAGGGATCTCCATTGCTTCCCTCAGCTCTGCTTCTTTTCTCCTCACTGCCTCGTCCTGTCTGTTCTTCCCTTCTGACTGCAAGGCCCTCAGATCCTGCAATGCCTGTCCTGCCAGCCTCTGCCTGGTCTTTATCTTCTCTCCTGGAGTCTCCTGGAAGTCTGCAACACTTTTTGACTGTGAGAGGTCAAGCAGCTTCTCCAGCGCCTTTTTCTCCCATGTGTGCTGTGTCTGGGACTTCAGCTTCTGGACGTCTTTTTCTTCTAAGTGTTGTAAGGCCTGGACACAGGTCACACCCAGGTCTTCCTGAAGCTTAGGCAGCCAGTAGTCAACAGACAGCCCCACTTCTGCCAGCATCTCCTGGAGATCTTGCTTTCTTCTAGGCTGAGGCTCATCAGGGTTGTCCTTTGCTGTTGCCATGGCTCTGTGAAAAACAGATACTTATTTAGCCTGTGTCCCAACTGTAAGAGCTCATCCACATATGATCCAATGTATGATTACTTTTAAAATGTAAGTCACCAGTGTATTTCATGCATTTACCTAATTGTCTAATTTACATTTATTTAATATTTTTGTCGTATCATTTTTTGTCTACCGAATATAACTCCTGTGTCTGTCATTAATTGATTCAATGTAATAGACATATTTTAGGCACTTTTCAGACAGGGAATCAATATAAACATTAAGTTAATTGTTAAATTTGAATACATAATTAGAGAGAGAGAGAGAGTGCAGAAGGAAGGAGGGAGAGGGATATGTGTGTGTGTGTCTTAAATTTTTTGAAACCTCAAAGCTCATCTCTAGTGACATCCTTTCATCAATGTGGCCACACCTCCTAATGCTTCACAAGTAGTTCCACAACCTGAGGGCCAAGCATTCAAATATATGAGCAAATAGCCATTCTCTTTCAAACTGCCTCATTCTACTCCCAGCACATCCTCTAAACCATGGCTGTATCATAATGCAAAAAGTAGTTCAATTTCAAAAGTCCTCATAGTCTTTCAGTCTCAATACTGTTTAAAAATGAAAGACTCTTCTGAGACCCAAAACAATTTTTAAATTTTAAGTCACCATAAAATTAAAAATTACGTTACACATTTCCAACATACAATGGTACAGCAGAATGTCAATTGCTATTCGAGATGGCATAATGGGGGCAAGCCCAGAATCCAGCAGTGCAAACTCTAAAACCTATCATTGTTTTTTGTCTAATTTCAAAGGCTTTAGTTGGCTCCAACCTCCCTGCTTTGCCTACTAAAACAAATTTCTCTCCCTTTTGCGGGTTACTCTCTGAATGCCAATTTTTTGGGGGCAGGTATCTCACTACTCTGGCATTTCTAGTATTAAGAGGTTTCTTCAGAATGGCCTTTCAGGGCTTCAATTAAGAGACTCACCCCATCTTTGGCTTTAGTGGTTCTCCTGAGCCATGGAGAATTATTCTAAAATCCCTTTACTCTTGTATCTCCATGACCGTAAAGCCCCAACTATGTGGACAATATTGCAAAGTGTGACTACCAACTTGGAATGAAACTTGATATCTTTGAATCACATTTGTAGAAGCTTTGAATTGTTGTGGATTTTCGTGAGAAGAACATTTCCATAGTCCTTTCTCCTCACAAGTTGGAAGCACAGATGAGTGTTGTCTTGCCATGAGGTCACCCATCTTCATATTTATTTCAGTTCATGTATTGTTTAAATTTAACATCTCTGTCAGCATAAGCCTAGGCTTCAATATTAAATTTCTTGATGTTCCTTTTCGCTTTAGGCTGCACATTTTGTATTGCATTTTACTAACTTGCTCCTTTTTTTTTCATTGTAGACTTAAACAAAAGTGATTACTTGTAAACATACAATATCAGACCATCTTGAAGTTTTTCCTGCCATGAAAATTACTCCAATATTTTTTTCTATTTTTACCTCAGGCAGATTCTTGGAAGAACAGCAGAACACAGCCACATTTTATTTTAAAGTCTCACAAGAATTTTTAAAAAGCCAGTTGCTAATATTATTTTCCCCTGAATCTTCTTGAATTAATCAATTTTTGTCATACATGGAATAAATATTAGTTGATTATGTTATATAATTTTTTATATGTTGCTTTATTTGATTTTGAATATTTTATTCTGGATATATATGTATATATTAAGTAGATGACTTCAATATCATCTATACAAAAACTAGATAGAAAAACACTGGTTCTAACAGAAGTTATGAACCAAATGGACCTACTAAATATCTACAGAACATTTCACCCTAACACAAAAGAATACGCTATAGAATTCTCAGAACCTCATATAACTTTTTCCAAAATTGAGTTATACTCAATCACAAAGTAAGTCTCAACAGATACAAGAAAATGGTAATACCCTTGCATCCTAATAGACTTCTGCAGATTAAAGCTGGATTTCAGTAGTAGCAGGAAGCCTACAAACTCATGGGAACTCAACAACTCTTTATTGCATCACTACTGGCATCAAGGCAGAAATAAAGAAATTAGACTTCCTAGAATTCAATAAAAATGAATGCACAATGTACCAAAACTTAAACACAACGAAAGCAGTTTGCAAGAAGAAATTTATAGTACTAAGTATCTACATAAAGAAATTGATGAGATCAGATACTAGGAACATAGCAACACAATTGAAAGCTTAGTTTAAAAAAAGAAGCAAACACACCTAAGAGGAATCAATCAAACTGAAAAGAGAATCAATCAAACTGAAGACTGAAATCAATAAACATAGAAACAAAGAGAACAATACCCTTCCCTCAACCAATAAAATGGAGAGTTGGTTCTTTGAGAAAATCAACAAGATAAACAAACCTTTATTCAAACTAAATGAATGACAGAAAAATTTCAATAACAAAACCAGAAATGAAAAGGAGGATATAACATCAGACACCAAGGAAATTCAAGGAATCCTTAAGTTGTACATTCAAAACCTGTTCTCCACAAAATCAGAAAATCTAAAAGAAATGGTTGTTTCTTGATTAATGCTACTTACCAAAGTTAAATTAAAATCTGATTAACAATTTAAATAGACTTAAGTTCCTAAGGAAATAGGAGCAGTAACTGAAAGTCATTCTCCTTCTCTGTCTCAAAAAAAAAAAAAAATTGCCCTGAGACAGATGCTTTTAGTGCAGAATTCTACTAGACCTTAAAAGAAGAGCTAATACAAACACTGCTCAATTTATTTCATAAAATAGAAACAGAAGGGAAATGGCAAAATTCATTTAAGAGGCCACAGTAATCCTGATCTCTGAAACACAAAAATTTAACAGAAAAAGAAATTTGTAGAACACAGTTACCTACACCATATAGAAAACATGATGAAGTCTCTTACTTTGTATGTTAATTCTATCATTCATAACAATAAAGCAGACAGAATACCTACATAGTTTTCATTGTGGTTTTAGTGTCATATAAAGAGAAGACGAAGGAGAGAGAAAGAGTGTAAGGGAGGGAGAGAGGGAGAGATAGAAGGAGGAAGAGGAGGGAAGAAGAGAGGGAAGGAAAGAGGGATTGAGAGAAACAGAGACAGAAAAAGGCTTAACATTAGACTCATTGTGTTTTCTTGGTCACCATGTTTTGTAACTGCAATGCAAATCAACTAATAAGAAATCAAGACATGTAGCCAAAGAAAAAAAGAGCAACACATATTTCAGATAGGCTTTGTAGTTTTGCTCACCTGAGTTATGGTAAGGATTCAGACTCCACATGTCCTGTTCAGGAAGTAACCTCCTAAGGTAACCTGTGTATCTGTGTCCAGATAAGTGCAGAGTTAGCTCTTGCACACTATCTCAAATGTCAGTCAATGTCTTTGATTTTTGTATTTCCCTTATTAGTAGCTAGTTTTAATATTATTTTGGATTAGCTTTGTCTTGCCCTTTTCTCCCTCATGTCTATTATCCCCCTCAACCCTACTTTTTGGTGATAAGCTCTTTAATAACACAAGTGGTGATCTGTGTTTGAAATTCTCATCCCTTAATTTTTGGACTGTCAGTTGCATTTCTTTACCACTTTTTCTTTCTATGTTTTAAATTTAGCTGGAACTTGTGTTATTTCTACTCTTTCAGTTTATTTCAATTTGCTTTTTCTTCCCCTGTATTTTCCTCTAGCCATGCTCTAATACTAACTGCTACTTTTATCTGCCCACATCATTGACAACTAATATCTTCACATCTTAGTATAGACAATGCTCAATGCTGTCTAATTCGTTTTAGTCATTCACAGAGATTTTAGCTTCAGTAGAGTGATGGATAAAAGTGATCTTTTAATCTGTTACCTAGTATTGTTTTGCAATGAAAACTGATTTTTTATAGTATGTACACACATTGATAGTCCCATTCCAGTTGCATAAAATGTTAATTAATATCACAAACAGAAATACAATATCTCTTAATTTCTGCTCCCCAGATAACTTTTGTATTGGTGTGAACGACCATTATTCAATCTATGCTGAGAAGTAAGTCTCAGACTAGGGGCTATTCTCATGATGTTTAAATTGTCTCACTTTGTGCCAGTTTTTTATTTGATTCCATGTCTCACTGCTTTATTTCTCTGGACACATCCCTCTCCTCATCTCTTCAGCTAGAATTATTTTTATGAAGCAGAATGGTAAATATTTTCTTTATATCAACCACATTTATGCACATTTGTTCATTCAACTTTCAAAATACAATACAACCTTTTCTATTGATTCTCCAGAAGTTATTGGAACTTCAGGGGTGACATTTTTAACTTGATATCTTTTTACCTATCAATTGTGGTTGTGTATGCCATTAGCACATCACTCTCAGCATTATCATTCCTATTGACTTAAACAAACTGATGTTTGAGTTAGTGGACTATACCTCTATTTCAGTGGAGAGAAATAATACTGCAACTCTACCATCTAGTCATTCTTGAATATTGTAAATGCTCCAACTAAAAGCATATAAATAATTTTTAAAATGCAAGAAGCTAATTTAAATAATGCAAACCTAATGCTAGAACACAAGAAACACAAAAATTCAATATAGCACAAAAATTACCAACTCTATAGACATGCTCAAAATGAACAGTTCAAGAGAAATAGATGGCAATGAGAGTTGATTGGATGAAAACATAGACAAAGATTTTCAAGGAGTGAATATGCAATGAAATCAAAGAGGTTATGAACTGATTAAATTATAAGGAAATAGAATCAAATAGGTTATTAAGCATAATTTTAGTGAAGAAATCAGAAGAATAAAACATTAAAATATTGGTAATGAAAAGACCAATAATTCATTAAAAAAAACTTTAGTGGGAAACCAAAAGAATTTATGAATGACAAAACAGTATATCACAGCTTATAGACAAGATAGAAGGTGGAAAGTTTGGAACATCCATGAACATATAAAAGGCCTCATCTGAGAAACATATAGCCAATAGTATAGTATAGTAAATGAGGACAGAATAATAGTATTTGCTTTAAAATCGGAATTGAGACAAGTGTGTCCACTTTCTTACCTGTTTATCAATATAGTCCTTGAAGTCTTAGCCAGAGTAATAAGGCAAGAGAAATTAATAAGGTGTACAAGGAAGAAAGAAAGGAATCCATGTATTATTATCTGTTGTAAATGTATTTTGACAACAATTATCTGTAGATGATATTATTCTATATATCATATACTCTAAAGCTACCACCATGAAACTTTTAGAATTGACAGACATTTTAAGCAGAGTATTATGGTACCATAGGAACATTAAAAATACCAGTAACTTTCCAAAAACTAGTAATAAACTTGAGAATGAAATAAAAAAATCTAATTCACAAAAAATGAGAGGATAATAAGAATATGACATATATATACAATGTGGTTTTATTCAGTCATAAAGAATAAAATTATGTTGCTTTCTGGAAAATGGATAAAGAAGAAAATTATTATATTTAATAAAATTATCTCAGCAAAGATAAAATCATACTTTCTTTTATGGAGTTAAGATTTTACATAAATAAATGCAATAATTTATATAATCTATATGTTATGTGGTATAAAAATAGAAATAAAACTATTTGGAGGGGCTCAGAGGTTAAGAGGACTTGCTATTCTTGCAGAGGACCCGGGTTCAGTTCCCACTACCCTTATGGTAGCATGTAGGCCCCTGCTCTGACCTTCACCTGCACTCTGAGTCTTGAAGGACACAGCTTGTGGATTGCTAGCTTCACACCCTGTCCAGTTTGTTCCTGCCTTTCGGCCTAGGGAAGTTTGATGAGGAAGTTTCAGTTGTTACCTGGTCAGTAATTTTCTAGCCTCCTGGGGAAATTCCACATTGTTATGCCTCTGAAAGCCCTAGGCATATAAGACAGATTGACCTTCAATAAATGGCATTCTCCTTGAACGAATGACCTGAGTGTCTGTGTCCTTTTCAATCTGCAGACCTGAGAGTGAGTGGCAGACCCAAGTAGCAGCAGGTTGCTACAGATGGAGGCCCCAGAAAGATCAGTTAATTGGGAAGAACCTGATGGATCATTCTTGGAGAAGTTGGAGGATGAATTGGAGCAACCTCCAGACCTTCGCCTGACTTCCAGCAAGATCGAGAGTTATGGATTTTCTGAGAGGTCACCCTTGGAAGGCTGGCAACTGGAAAGATATAGGTTGAGGGTGGATTGAGGTATTTTGAAGTATTTTTGGTTGTGAGGGTGCCAGTAATTTAATAGAGGTTTTAAGCAAGCAGCTGGTTACATTTTAAAAAGAAACAGGACACTGTCATTTAGACACAGACTGCACAGAATTTTTTTAAAGATTGTACTGGAGATTGAGGAGGAGAGTCGAGCAAAGCAAAAAGAAAAAGAGTTTTGGTTGTTTCCTCAGAGGGCTGGGAGTGCACGTTTGGCATTTAGTAAAAGATGTGCTTTTCAACACCAATATGTAGGTGAAAAGATGGCTGGCAGATGGGGGTGAGTTGTTCCTCAGTGATGGCTGCTGGGTGATACTCAGCCAGCTGCAGAGAAACATGTGGCTCAGCAAGTTCCTGGCAAGAGGAAAGGGCTAGGAAATTGTTTCTTAGGGGCCTGAGATCACGGAGTTATGCATGAACAGTGTCAGTATTCCTGGCACTCCATGTGGTGAAGCCAACATGGTTTCTGGCAGGATGCACCTCGTAGAGAAGCATGACCCTGTGTGCAGTCTGTCTCTCTCTCTCTCCTGCTTCTCTGCTCCTGGGAACTACCTGGGAACTCTCTTAAATAAACTCTCATGTGGCCTTGGTAGAGTGAGTGAGTGTGTGTGTGTGTGTGTGTGTGTGTGTGTGTGTGTGTGTGTGTTCTCACTCGAAAAACCAACAAGCAGTCCACCTCCTCACACTGGCAGTATAAGGCCCTTGGGGCTCAGTGGAGCAGCCTGCAGGGGAAGCACTGCAGAGTGGCTGAGCCCAGTCCCTCTCAGCTGAACATGCTGAGGCTGACCCTGGCAGCACAGAAGCCGGATCTGAGGCCTGATTAATCACATACAGCTGGCCTTCATGATTGTCATTATATGGCATGGATCCTTGGCCCCTTAAAAACAACTAGCTGTGGGCTGGAGAGATAGCTCAGAGGTTAAGAGTACTTGTTCCTCCAGAGCTCCTAAGTTCAATTCCCAGCACCCACATGGTGGCTCACAATGATCTCTAGTGGGATCTGATGCCCTCTTCTGGCATAAAGTCATACATGCAGATAGAGAACTCATAATATATAAATAAATACATCTTTAAAAAAAGATAAGCAACTAACTATATCATGCCTGTGAGTAAAGTGTGGCAGCTTTTATTAAAAATCAGGCTACTTAGCAGATTCCTGAGTAGTATGGACCCTAGATACATAGAGTATTCATGACAGGCTTAAAATGTTATGAATGTTAAAAGCCATTGCTTACATGGAGGTCCCGTCAAAATTAAAACAGATAAAGTTTTTGTCAAATTTTATGCTGGTTTTTGCTATTTCCCATAAAACTGGAATCTCTTATAATCCTCAGGGCCAGGCAGTTGTGGAGCACTCCCATTGCACTGTTAAAACTTGTCTTTTTAAAACTAAGAAAGGGGGAATATGCTGCCATCCTGAAAGACCATTTGTCCTTCATTCTTTTTATTTAATTGTTTTAAGTAGTAATACTTTTAATAAAATTAACTTCTCAATAGCATCTTTAATACATTAGCCCCTCCCCCTTCCGGGTTTCTCTGCAGTGTGTGCTACATCACTTGACTTGATTATTCACAGGTCTGTTCTGTTTCCCACATTCACTTCGCATTTGGAAACCTTTCTTGGTGATTTGTATGAGTCACTAGATGTCTCAAATTAAGTCTGACCATGATCCTACTCTACTTTCTACAGTGCAGAGACCATCTTCTTTCCTGCCCCAGGGCTGTCTCCACTCACCCTCAGGTAGGCAAGGGGAAATTCTCCCCTTTCCCAGATGCTACCACCTCAAACCATCGAGGGTCCTAAAGAAAAAAGAGTAGTGGACCTCCAGTCTCTAGATGGGGTGAGAAGAGTAAATTTGGGAGAGGGAGATGTGTTGCAGCTCCAGGGTTACAAAGTATCACTCAACCACTGGTGTCCAGCTTGTTCAAGCTAACGCCAAGAGCCTCTCCCCATCCTGACCTGTTTGCCAGTGGGGGTTAATGGAAGGCAAGTGCTTAAAAAAATGCTTATTTATCACATGCAGATGCCAGGATTCCAGTTTTCTGTGGGGAAGGTGATGCAATGTGGCCATGTGGGTGACGCTATCTAAACACAGATTGGGGCTAGGATACAAAGTCTGTACTTTTACCACTGTACTTTTTGGGTAGATTCTCCCAGGCCAGTATCTGCACTCTTACTTCCCAAGTAGAAAGTATTTCTTGGTTAGCAGGTAGTACTTATTTAAATTTTTTAAACTTTATATTCTCAGTCACATACTGTAGCTGATAGACATTGGAGGCCCAGCAATGCTACCTTACTGTAGGTCAAATGGAAAAGCCTGGCTGATGACACTTGGCATGAACCAGACCCAGTTCTGGTGTGGGGGAGTCTGTTTGTGTTTTTCTACAATGTAAGATGTCTCTCACATTGCGGATTATTGCAGCAGCTGGTGCAGGCTTTACCCTGAGTTATACTTTCAAGGTGTCAAACACTGTGAATACCTTCCTTGTGCAGGTTGGAAATGCCCTGACCACTTAGAGTGAAATTAGTACTTATGCTCATAAGGAAATACTACAGTTTAACTTGCAATTGGCTATAGTTGAGAATGAATTGGATTGCTTGCATATTTTGATTTTACCCAAAGATTGGCTTATGACTAAAGATCTTCAGTTTATAGGCAGACTTTTAGGACTGGGCTGGGGCTGCATCTTTGCATAGGAAGCATTCTGATGCTGAACCTAAGCACTAGCATAAAACCCAGGTTCAGGTCCATTTTGTCACACAACAAGTGTTATTATTTCTGGCTGAAGAGAAGTATGATGTTCAGATTTGGCTGAGTATGGCCATAGTGACTAGTGAGCCAATGATGGGTAAGGTAAGGCTTTGGAGGATAGTCTCAACCTAAGACAGGATGTGTGTTTGTGACCTTGACACCATCTCATGATGGGTAAGAGGTTGTTTGATGTCTGGGCCACCTAAGACAGGCCTAGTCATTTTATTATTGGAAGGGGGACATGTAGGCCCTTACTCTGACCTTCACCTGCACACAGAGCCTTGAAGGACACAGCCTGTGGATTGCTAGCCCTGTCCAGTTTGTTCCTGCCTTTCTGCCTGAAGAAGTTAGATGAGGACGTTTTAGTTTTTTGCCTGGTCAGTAATTTTCTAGCGTCCTGGGGAAATTCCACATTGCTATGCCCCTGAAAGCACTATGTATATAAGACTGACCTTCAATAAATGGCATTCTCCTTGAACAAATGACCTGAGTGTTTGTGTCGTTTTCTTTCTGCAGACCTGAGCCTAAGTTGCTGACCCAAGTAGTGGCAGGGTGCCACAGGTGCAAACAATCGTCTATAACTCCAGTTGTACAAGATCTTGTGTGGAATACCAAAATTAAATGAGTGTATGGCGTATGCCTACACCTGGACATCTCTCAAAGGTTTACAGTTGAATTCAGAAATTTATTCTGACCTAGGAAGGGTTCACACCTGTCTGATCTTGTTTCTCCCCTTTGCTTGGTATAAAAAAGCCCAGGTGTGATAAAATTGGAGAATGGAGTATTCATTCAGTATACTCTCAACTTTGTTTTATGTCTCTGGGTCTAATTCTTTCTATCTCTGTTATTTCAAATCCACACATTCTTTTTTTTTAAACTTTATTTATTTATTTATTTATTTATTTATTTGCCTTAGTGTTTGCCTGGAACTGGAACTACAGACAGTTGTTGGCTGCCATGTGGATGCTGGGAATCGAACCCGGGTCCTCTGGAAGAGCAGACGGTGCTCTTAACCGCTGAGCCATCTCTCCAGCCCCTCATCCCCACATTCTTATACCAAGGACTGTCCTGACGGTCAAGTAAGTCTTGGCACCTGCATTCATTTAATAGGGACAAAATATCACATCATTTAAAAAGCCACCATGCCCTCCCCTGATAAACTTAGGATGGATAACCTCTGCTGCTGTGATATCTGCTTCCTCCCTACATTTCCCCCTGCACAGGGATTCTTTGGTATATGACCTGCATAGGCAAATCAGGTGTCTAGACAAATCAGGTGTATTTCACCTGTTTTGTTTTCTTAAAACTATATATTAACTAGTCTGTTATTTCTGCAAGAGGAGGAAGATTTAGATAATTTTGGTAAAAGGACTTTGTAGGGGAGCAGTCTTAGGCTTTAGTTATTCAGGAGAAGGATGCTCAGGTTGACAGTTTGTGTATACACTGTCAACATTTGTATTCAGACAAGAATAAGACTTTACCATATTGTCGTGAGTCTCAGCTGAAAAATACTGACACTTCTGTGGGTCTGGAATATTGTGGTCCTTCATACCCAATGAAGTCATGTCAACAATGAACATCTACTCAGGATTTCATCTGCTCCATCAACGTTCAGTCAGTGCTCCACACACAAAAAAATAATCATCAATCTTACCTATCTAAGGACCTTATAACCCACGTTAATGACCTGTCTGTCATTTTAGTATGTCATGTCTTCTGGTGCAATAGTGACATGAATATAACAGAAGTAATTAATAACTTCCTGTCCAAATTGAAGACCTTTTAAAGAGTCCATACCCATTTACCATTTCCAGAATCAATGGCTAGACAGTTCAAATGTTTTAGAAGAGAACTTACCCCTACTCTTCTGCTTGACTCTTGATGACTTGTCATTACATCCATAGTTTAGTGCATCACTCAAGTCTCACCACAGAAGCCTCCTTTTCAGTGGGCAGCAGTTTAAAAGGAGACTCACAACCAGTGAAGGCTCAGAAAATACAACACTGTGGAGTTCTCAGCCTTAATTTGGACATCTATCTCATATCTTTACCTTCCATGGCTCTAGTATTCTTGCAAGAGATTTGCCAAAAAGATATTAAGAGCCAGACATGGTAGATAATTACAAGGAAGTAGTACTTTCTTTAGAGAACAAAGAAGATTAATATGTGAACTAAGACAGTTGTGACAGCATGCACTAAACTTGCATACACCCAGGCCTGACAAAATCCCAGCATGGAGAACAGAAGCAGGCACAAAGTTCCACATCTAGCTGAGGTGCTACTGGGATTTGATAGCTGCTGGCAGAGTGAAAGTTTCCTTGTGTTTTCCTTGTCAAGTTGTCCAGGGTGCAGTGGATGGCTACATAACCAGAATATATGGGCCACATAGATTGGATATGATGGGTTTGGAAAAGGTAAAAGTAGATTTTAAAAATATGACACAAAATTTGATCAATTGGGTAGAGAGGTGTGGCAGGAAGAGTTGGAGAAAATAGATAAATAGGATCAGCATATATTGTATGAAATTCTCAAAATATCTAACAAGTACTTATAAAAACAAAATAAAATGAAAGATTAAATGGAATATAAACTTAAATTTAAGGCATAGAACTTCAATCTCTTCAAAAGCCAAATAGAACAAATTTTGGATGAAATGCTGGTATGATTGTAACATTTTAGATAGAAACCAGATGGAATAAAGCATCGATTGATTAGCATTACAATTTTGTTTCTAAACTGCTACCCAAAGTGACATGCTAAAGGGCTTATGACCCGTTTGGTGCTCCTACTAGGAGACAATGTAAATTTCAGGATATGAGGCCTAGATAGAAGAGAGTGGTCATTGGTAAGCAGCCTCTGAACAGAGTGTTCTATTTCTCCTTGTTCTCGCTCTTGTCTTGTTGTTGTTCCCCCTTCATTTTTTGGTTTATTATATGTCTGCCTGTCTATGTATTTTTGTTTTACACAGAGGGATCACATTTGCCCTGTCCCTTTAACACTGTGGTGATGTGGCTCATCACATTCCCATAGCAATGGAATCAGCTGACCATGGACTGAGTCCTCAGATACTATGAGCAGCATCAAGCTTTTCTCCTTTATGTTGATTTTCTCACATATTTAGTCACAGTGACAGAAACCTGACAAATACCATTTATTCAATGTAAAAATTTCTGTTGTAAAAAGCAAAATGAAAAGAACAGGGATCTGACCCATAAAATATAAAATATCTACTAAAGTAGTGTCATTTAAAACACAACCTTTGGGGGCTGGAGAGATGGCTCAGTGGTTAAGAGCACCGTCTGCTCTTCCAGAGGACCTGGGTTTGATTCCCAGCACCCACATGGCAGCTAACAACTGTCTGTAGTTCCAGTTCCAGGCAAACACCAAGGCAAATAAATATAGTTTTTTTTTTTTATAAAAAAAAATAAAACACAACCTTTTAAAAACCAATAGAAAGAAATTCAACAGTACATTTAAAGACTGGGTCAAAGACTCTAGCAAGCTCTTTACAAAGAAGATTTACAGATGATTATAGGTTTACATGATTTGTCATTTTGGAAATACAGGTGAAAGTAATCATGAAATAGTACTATTATTAAATTGAGCAACATCTGTGTTCCTGACAATAGTTAATGCTTGTGAGGAAGCAGAACAAGTCATGTGAATTAAAATATATTAATACCATTTATTAAGAATCTGTGAGTTTTTTGCAAAACTAAACATTCATCATAGAATGAAGCAATCATATCCCTTGGTATTTTTACAAGAAAATCAGAAACATCTGCATAAGATGGCATTGGAGCTTTATCATATTTGCTAACTAAGATGGAGGTAACCAGGATGCTTGCTGTGTGCTTGAATCTGAAATGTCCTCAAGGGGCTCATGCATTTGAACACTTGTGTGTTAGCTGCTGACATCGGTGGAGGTAGAAACAGCTTTTCTTAAGAAAATGTTGACACTTTAGTTTTGTCCACAGTCACTGAAGCAGAATGGAAGACTAAAACTGTATGACTGTACTTGGGCTGAAGGCACAGTGATAAGTTATTGCCCTTAACATTTCCTTTTGAGGAACATTGACTCTCAGAAGATGAAAACCCAGAGGGATATTGTAATTACCTCTTAAATGAGATTTTATCATGAGGACTGTGGTCCATTCCCTGATGTGTGAGTAGATGAACAATTTAACAATTATAAAACAAAATTGCAGAAGTGATCACCTTCTAGTAGCAGATACATTTATGGATCCATGGTGTATAGAACCACAACCAAAGCAGGACTCTCAATTTTGCATATGTTTTTCTCTTTTTGAATCTAAATCTCCCATGCCAATACCTTGATGGTATATTCAGGGAGCACTGGTTTCCCTGTACATGTTCATTCCAGCGTGGCCAAGTAGAGTAAATGTCCTCTATCTGTCTTTAACCACTGTACATTTGCTTAACTAGATATTAAGTCAAGCTATTTGGGACTGTTTTATCTCTGGCTTTCACCCTAAAAGCTTTGGTAAGATTCTTAGTGAAAACTTTACTCTTGACAGAATGACCTTCATTACTAAGTGAATTAAAAGTATAAAATACGATAGGTCCTGGTTTAGCTTCCAGGACCAAGTGCTGTCTGCAGAGTCCCAGCACACTCTGGAGAAGGGGCAGATAAACTCTGCCAGGTAACCATACCCACAGCTCCTGCTGAGGAAATTTGCACGGCTACCCACCACCACCTCGAACTGTGCGACCCAGCAACTACAGGGGTCTCTGAAGGACAGACTCAGACCCCGCCCAGAGGTGAGGAGGGGTCACCAGGCCCAAGCGCCTATATCCCAGCCTGGGAGGGAGAGTTGAGCTCCCATAGGTCTTGGTTCCACTTCCGGGACCAAGTGCAGTCTGCAGAGTCCCAGTGCACTCTGGAGCAGGGGCAGATAAACTCTGCCGGTGACCATACCCACAGCTCCTGCTGAGGGAATTTGCACGGCTACCCACTGCCACATTGAACCAACAGACAACTACAGGGGTCCCTGAAGGGTAGATTCAGACCCTGTCAAGTGAGGTGACAGGAGGCACACAAACCCGAGTGCCACAACTGACCAGGAACCATCCAATCGTGAACCACTGAGTCCATGGGCAACCGTCAGTGTAAAAAATTACAAAATAATACAAAGAACAACATGGTAACTCCAGAAGAGAGTGGCGATCTTACAAATATAAGACCTGAACTGAGCAATGAAGAGGAAACAGAAGGAAGCAACACCAAAAATTCCTTTTGGATGATCATCGAAGCTCTCAAAGAAGATATGAAAAATAGCCTTAAAGAAATAGAAGAAAATACAAACAAAAAATTGGAAGAGATGAACAAATCTATGAAAGAAACATGCCAGAAACTAAAAGCTGAAATAGAAGCAATAAAAAAAGGCACAAAATGAGGCAAAGATGGAAATAGAAAAGCTGAAGAAAAAAGCTGGAACCACAGATACAAGCATAACAAACAGAGTTCAAGAGATGGAAGATAGAATCTCTGAAGTGGAAGACTCAGTAGCTCAAATAGATATATCAGTCAAAGAAAATAGTAAAACTAAAAAAGTCATAACTCAAAATGTTCAGGAAATCTGGGACACCATGAAAAGACCTAATTTGAGAATAATAAGAATAGAAGAAGGAGAAGAATACCAGCTCAAAGGCACAGATAATGTTTTCAATAAAATCATAGCAGAAAACATCCCTAAGGTGAAGAAGGAAATGCCTATAAAGATACAAGAAGCTTACAGAACACAAAATAGATATTATCCCCCCAAAAAAATCAGTACACTACATTATAATCAAGCCACAAAACATACAGAACAAAGAAAAAAATTTAAGAGCTGCAAAAGAAAAGGGCCAACTCACATATAAAGGCAGACCCATCAGAATAACGCCTGACTATTCAATGGAAATCATGAAAGCTAGAAGGGCTTGGTCAGAAGTTATACAGATGCTAAAACAGCATGGCTGCCGAACTAGAATACTATACCCTGCAAAATTATCAATTACCATAGATGGAGTAAACAAGGTATTTCAGGACAAAGTCAGACTGAAAGAATATCTATCTACCAATCCAGCACTACAGAGAGTATTAGAGGGAAAACTCCAACCTAAGGACCCCAGATATACCCACGAAATCACAAACAACCAATAAGTCCACAGAACAATACCCTAGAGAAAGGAAATACAAACAATTTGCCACCAAAAATGGCAGGAATTATGAATCAATGGTCCCTAATTTCCCTTAATATCAATGGACTCAATTCTCCTATAAAACGTCACACACTGACAAGCCATCCTTCTGTTGCCTACAAGAAACATACCTCAACTGCAAAGACAAACACAGGCTTGGAATAAAGGGTTGGGAAAAGATTTTCCAGTCAAACGGTCCTAAGAAACAAGCAGGGGTTGTAATCCTAACATCTAACAAAGTAGACTTTAAGCTAAAAGCAATTAAAAGGGACCAAGATGGTCACTACTTATTCATCACAGGAAAAATTGGTCAAGAGGAGATTTCAATCTTAAATATTTATGCCCCTAATATAGGGGCACCTAGTTATGTAAAAGAAACACTGCTAAAGCTTGAATCCCACATCAATTCTTACACCCTAATAGTGGGAGACTTCAATACCCCACTTTCAACCCTAGATAAATCAACCAGACAGAGCCTCAACAGAGAAATAAGGAGTCTAAAAGAGGTTATGATGCAAATGGATTTCATAGATATCTACAGAACCTTCCACCCAAAGGAAAAGGAATATACAAATTTCTCAGCTCCTCATGGAACTTTCTCCAAAATTGACCACATAACTGGTCATAAAGCAAATATCAGCAGATACAAAAAAAATGGAAATAATCCCTTGTAACATATCAGACCACCAGGGCCTAAAGTTAGAGTTCAACAACATCAAAACAGAAAGAAAGCCTACCAACTCATAGAAACTAAACATCACTCAGCTGAACCATCTCTGGGTCAAGGAAGAAATTAAGAAAGAAATCAAAGCCTTCCCACAATTCAATGAAAATCAATCTACAACATATCCAAACTTGTGGGACACAATGAAAGCAGTCTTAAGAGGAAAATTCATAGCGCTAGATGCCTATATGAAAAACCTAGAGAAATCCCACACTAAAGACCTAACAGCGCAGCTGAAAGCCTTAAAACAATTAGAAGCAAACTCAGCTAGAAGGAGTAGATGGCAGGAAATAATCAAACGTAGAGCTGAAATCAATACAATTGAAACAAAAAGAACAATAAAAAGAATCAACGAATCTAAGAGTTGGTTCTTTGAGAAAGTTAACAAGGTAGATAAGCCCTTAGCCAAACTAATCAAAAAGCAGAGAGAAAGTGTCCAAATCAACAAAATCAGAAATGAAAAGGGGGACACAACAACAGATCCCCAGGAAATACAGAGAATTATTAGATCATATTTTGAAAATCTGTATTCCACAAAAATGGAAATCTGTATTCCACAAAAATGGAAAACCTAGAAGAAATGGACAGCTTTCTGGACAGGTACCATCTACCAAAATTAAATGAAGATCAGATTAATTATCTAAACAGACCTATAACCCTTAAGGAAATTGAAGCTGTCATTAAAAACCTCCCCTAAAATAAAAGCCCTGGTCCAGATGGTTTCAGTGCCGAATTCTACCAGACATTCAAAGAAGAATTACTACCATTACTGCTCAAACTATTTCACACAGTAGAAACTGAAGGAATATTGCCAAATTCCTTTTATGAGGCTACAATCACTCTAATACCCAAGCCACTCAAAGACACAACAAAGAAGGAGAATTACAACCAATTTCCCTCATGAATATTGATGTGAAAATTCTCAACAAAATGTTGGCAAACCGTATATAACAATGCATAAAAGATATCATCCACCATGACCAAGTAGGCTTCATACCAGAAATGCAGGGCTGGTTTAACATATGAAAAACTGTAAATGTTATCCATCATATAAACAAACTAAAGGAACAAAACCACAAGATCATATCCTTAGATGCGGAAAAAGCCTTTGGCAAAATCCAACAGTCATTTATGATAAAAGCCCTGGAGAGATCAGGAATACAGGGAGAATACCTAAATATAATTAAGGCAATTTACAAGAAGCCGACAGCCAGTATCAAACTTTATGGAGAAAAACTCAAAGCAATCCAACTAAAGTCAGGAACTAGACAAGGATGTCCTCTCTCCCCTTATCTATTCAATATAGC
>PVIH01013882.1:26884-56466 GCA_004025045.1 Sigmodon hispidus
GAACGAAAAGAGATTAAGGGCATACAAATTGGAAAAGAAGAAGTGAAGCTATCTCTATTTGCAGATGATATGATTGTATACATAAGTGACCCACAAAATTCTTCCAAAGAACTGCTACAGCTGATAAACACCTTCAGCAATGTAGCAGGATACAAGATAAACTCAAAGAAATCAGTAGCCCTTCTATACGCTAAAGACAAAAGAGCTGAAAAAGAAATAAGGGAAACATTACCCTTCATATTAGCTGCAAATAGTATTAAATACCTTGGAGTAACTATAACCAAAGAAGTAACAGATCTATTTGACAAAAATTTTAAATCATTGAAGAAAGAAATTGAAGAGTATATCAGAAAATGGAAAGCTCTCCCATGTTCCTGGGTTGGTATGACCAACATAGTAAAAATGGCAATTCTACCAAAGGCAATCTACAGATTCAATGCACTGCCTATCAAAATCCCAACACAATATTTTTTTGGGCCTTGAAAGAACAATACTCAATTTCATTTGGAATAACAGGAAAGCCAGGATTGCCAAAACAATTTTACTCAACAAAAGAACCTCAGGAGGTATCACCATCCCTGACTTCAAGCTATACTATAAAGCTACAGTAATAAAAACAGCCTGGTACTGCCATAAAAACAGACTTGTGGACCAATGGAATAGAATTGAGGATCCAGACATTAACCAAAAAACCTATGAACACCGGATCTTTGACAAAGAGGCCCAAAACATTCAATGGAAAAAAGATAGTATATTTAACAAATGGTGTTGGCATAGCTGGATGGAAGTATGTAGAAAAATGCAAATAGATCCAAGCCTGTCACCCTGCACAAAACTCAAATCCAAGTGGATTAAATACCTCAACTTAAACCCAGCCACTTTGAACTTGATCGAAAAGAAAGTAGGAAATACACTTCTACAAATTGGCACAGGCCACCACTTCCTAAATATAACACCAGTGGCACAGGCACTAAGACCAACAATCAATAAGTGGGATCTCCTGAAGATGGGAAGCTTCTGCAAAGCCAAGGACACTGCCAATAGGACAAAACAACAGCCTACAGAATGGGAAAAGATTTTCACCAATCCTACACGTGGTATAGAACTGATCTCTAAGGTATATAAAGAGCTCAAGAATTTAGAGCCCAAAACCTTGAATAACCCTATCAAAAAATGGGGTTCAGATCTAAAAAGGGAATTCTCAGCAGAGGAACTACGAATGGCTGAAAGGCACCTGAAAAAGTGCTCTTCATCTTTAGCCATCAGAGAAATGCAAATTAAAACAACTTTGAGATACCACCTAACACCTGTTAGATTGGCTAAGATAAAAGGCACAGATGACAGCCTATGTTGGAGAGGATGCGGACCAAGGGGAACACTTCTCCATTTTTGGTGGGAGTGTAAGCTTGTTGAGCCACTTTGGAATGCAATATGGCGGTTTCTCAGAAAATTGAGAATCAATCTCCTCAAGGATCCAGCAATATCACTTCTGGGTGTATACCCTAAAGAGGCACATTCACACTCCAAAGGTATTAGCTCAACTATGTTCATAGCAGCATTATTTGTAATAGCAAGAACCCGCAAACAACCTAGATGTCCCTCAACTGAAGAATGGATTAACAAACTGTGGTACATCTACACAATGGAATACTACTCAGCAGTAAGAAAAAATGATATCCTAAAATTCACAGGCAAATGGATGGATTTGGAGAATATCCTCCTCAGCGAGGCATCACAAACTCAGAAAGATAAGCAGGGAATGTACTCACTCATTAGTGGTCTCTAAACAAACAAACAAGAGAAAAAGCCAAACATGCCCAAGCGGCATACCACACCACTGAACAGCTTGGGATCAGAAACACCCTGGATTGACCCTTTGAACCCCACTCCAACTATAGGAACACCAGACTCACTCTTGAGGGAGGGGGGACAAAACTGGATTTGGCCAGGAGTGAAGACTGATCCAAGCATTATTGGGTCAGTGGAACCATGGTACTGTCTGTTCCCTGCCCAGGGAGGGGATGGGGAGTTGCAGAGAAGAAAAATGACCAGATGTGGTGGGAGGGGGAAGGGACCTTGAATAAGGATATACAGGGATGGAAAAAAAAATTCAGAGGAAAAGCTGAACAGAAAGTAAATATATGTGTAGCAATCTATTTTCATTACCACCCTTGATAAGCCATGCTTATGATTCTTATCCTCTTTATAGTTATTGTTAACTTTTCAGCATTTTAAATTCATTTTACTGTATTTTTGATAAATACAAAATAAAGAAGAAAAAAAAAGGACACAAAAAGTATAAAATACTAGACAAAGAATTATGTCAGAGTTAGATGAGACCTGTCTGTTCTACCCACTTTTAACTGAACATAGTCCAGACATACCCCATTAAAATTCCAGTTCATTGCTTTATAAAAGACTAGTGCAATTATTTACATATGATGATTTGTTAAAAGCCAAATAGCAAATAAAAACTTTAAGTTTTTTTTTCCTGAATCAAAGCTCCTGAACTCTGTCTGACTTTCCTCCAGAGATAGACTATAACTAACTCTTCCTATCCCTCTCCTAGGTCAATTCAGTGAAAGCAATTGCTAAGTAGTTGACTGGCCCATATTGGCCTCCTCCTAGTCATGTCTGACCTCCCATATGAGAAACGTTCTGTTCTTGGTCAGCAATATGATTCAGTTAGTTTATACCACATGAGCCTGACAATCTGATTTGACCCCTAGAACCCACATAGTCTAGAGAGGTGTCCTCTGACTTCCACTTGTGTGCTATGGTAAGTATGCATTTCCTGTCATATAAAACCACAGACTAATAACAAAATGTTAAAACAATAAAAAAATATATCTCTTCATTGCTTTTCATATGTTTATATTATAGACCTTACTACTGGGATTAGTTTTGCTGTTGCAAATGTCCCTTTCTATTGTCTGCAATAAATTTTCAAAATACCTATCTCCTTATTTGTGGTCTTGATTTTATTTATTAATACAAATAACCAAGTAATTTCTGTTTGTCATATATCTCCACTATCTTCCCATAATTTTGGATTTATTACTTGTGTAATAGGTTTGAGGGATTCAGAAATTTGGATTTACACTGTCTTATTGGTGTTTACAAGCATTCTGAAAATGAGGAAGTATTGGGATATTCCTCCCTGTTTCCTTCTGCTCCAAATGTCTAGGTTCTGCCCTATCATGCTGTGACAGAATCATCAGAAACTCTTATTTCGCCTTCTATCTCAAGATATTTGCCTCAGCTTTTATCGACTCAGCCTAAATGAAGCACAAGAAGAAGACTTTAATTATATGAAGGTAACAGAGGCCCTGAAAGAGGAAATAAAAAAATTCCTTAAAAAATTAAGGAAAACACAAACAATTGGAAGAAATAAATTAATCTCATAAAGACAAAAAAATACAAACCAACATTTGAAGAAAATTAATAAAACTGTTCACTTTCTATAAATGGAAATAGAAGCAATAAAAAACACAAACTGGGGCATCCTTAAAATGAAAAATTAATCAACTCATACAGTGACTACAGAGGTAAGCTTCATCATTAGAATACAAACATGGAATATAAAATGTCTCTTAGGTATTGAAGATACAATAGAAGAAATTGATACATCAGTCAAATAAAATGTTAAATCTAAAAAATATTCTGATATGCTACATAGAGGAAATGCGGCACACTATGAAAAGACCAAGAACAAAAATAACAGAAATAAGGAGGAAGAAAAATCCCCACTTAAAAGTTCAGAAAATATTATTAACAAAATCATAGGTGAATTTTTTTTCTAACATAAAAAGGAGGGACCTACTGAGGTATAAGAATTATACACAATACCCAAAAGATTGGACTAGAAAAGAAAGTCCTTCACTACATAATAATCAAATCACTAAAAATGAAAGAATTGTAAAAGCTGCAAGGTAAATGTATCAAGTAACATGTAAAGGCATACCTTATTAGGATAAACATGACTTTTCAATGGAGATTCTAAAAATCAGAATGGCTTGAATAGATATGCTACAGACTCTAAGATGCCACAATGCCAGCTCAGACTACTATATCCAGCAAAACTTTCAATTACTGTAGTTGGAGAAAATAAGATATTCCAATAAAATATATTTAAATCATATCTAAATCATATCTATCTACAAATACTGCCCTACAGGAAGTGCTAGAAAATAATCTCCAACCTAAGGAGTTGAATTACACTCATGAAAGCCCAATAAATAATCTCACATCAGGAAAAACAAAAGAAGGCACACAAACACCCACACACACACACACACACACACACACACACACACACACACCACGTACACCATCACCACCAATAACAACAAATAGCAGGTATATTAGTTTTTTTATTGCTGTTGTTATAAATTATTAGACAATAGCTTAAAACAATAAAAATTGTTCTCAGGAACACCTAGAACACACTTTAAAAATCATATTTTTACTAATCACTTGAGAATTTAAAACAATGTATTTTGCCTACCTTCTCCATCCTTATCTCTCTTCTCACAGAACTCTGTGTTATTGTCATCTCCTTTTGCTATTTCTCCCCTTGCTCCTCCCTCTCTCTTTCTCCTGCTCCTCTTTCCTCTGCTTCTTATTTTCCACATTGCACCCAGTTTGTGATGTCTACTCCTGGGAGTGGGGCTTGCCCTAGATTGTCTTCACATCTCTCCATCTCCTAGAAGCTATCAGATGCCAATGGTGCCTTAGCTAACAGTGATGTTTTGTGCCCAACTCTTCCTGTATGATGTAATTTTGTCTGGCTTGGGCTTGTATAAGACTTAGACTTATTCAGATTCATGGAAATGCCTATTCCTACCAAATTGAGCTAGATATTTATTTGATTAAAAGACATTCTTGTAATCTGTTCCCCCAGGCATTATTGTTTCCCTTTTATATTTCATTTTATTTTATCTTCACTTTCCAAGTTTAGAAGGTCTTGCCTTGTCTTGATACACTGAAGTTAAAGAAACGTTCCCAAATCTCTTGAAGAGTTATTCAGGTCCCATCCAGGTTTAGCACTAGGATGAGAGCATAAAGATGTTAGATCTCCAAGACAGGACCTCCAAAATCTCAGTGATGGTTGTTGGTATGGTTTTCACCAGGCCTGTCCTTACTAGAAGACTTGGTTTTTCTGAGATACAAAAATGGAATCATTTCTCAGAAAGCCCTTAAGTGCTGTCTGAGTACGAATGTGTGCAGCAGTCACATCCAGATGCTTCTGACCTAAACTGACCTGTCTCCCTCTTCCTTACCAATTTTCCACAGTAACCTGTGTGGCAATTTCAACATCTGAGCTCAATGGATATGAGAAAATAAAATGATAAGCAATGAAGCACAAGTTTAGAATAAAAAAAGCAATGTTTTCCCTCATTTGCAGATCCTGACCTACAGTGTGTAAATGTATAGATGTAACAGTTGTAAGTGTAGATAATATCTAAATAAAGAACATTTTGAAAAGCACTTGGATAATATCCACTTATGAGTGAGTATTTCTGGGTCTGGATGACCTGACTCAGGATGTGCTTTTCTAGTTCCATCCATTTGCCTGCAAATTACAAGATGTCATTTTCTTTCTTTCTTTCTTTCTTTCTTTCTTTCTTTCTTTCTTTCTTTCTTTCTTTCTTTTTTTACTGCTGCCTAATACTCCATAATGAAAATGTACCACATTTTCTAAAATTAATTGTTGAGTTGAGGTGCATCTAAGTTATTTCCAGGTTCTGGCTATTACAAATAATGCTGCTGAGAATGTAGCTGACAAATGTTTGTGATGAATATCACATCAAGGTACAAATGTGCATCCTTTGGGTATATTCACAAGAGTGTTATTGCTGGATCATGAGGTAGATTGATTTATAACTTTCTAAGAAAATATCATACTGACTTCCAAAGTGACTGTACAAGTTTAAACTCCTACAAGCAATGGAGGGGAGTTGCCCTTGGTCCACATCCCCTTCAGCCTAGGCTGTATTTAGTGTTTTTTATCTTAGCTATTTTGACAGGTATAAGATGATATCTCAGAGTTGTTTTGATTTGCATTTCCCTAATGGCTAAGAATGACAGGCACTTCTTTAAATGTTTTCCAGCCATTTGAGATTTTATTTCTGTTGGGAATTCTGTTTAGAATTGTACCCCATTTTTAAATTTGGTATTTCAGTGTCTAGTTTCTTTAGTTCTTTATATATTTTAGAGATCAGCACTCTGTCAGATGGAGATTTGGTGAAGAGTTTTTCCCATTCTGTAGGCTTCTGTTTTGTATTTTTGACCATATCCTTCACCTTTCAAAAGATCCATTTCATTGTTGCAGTCAGTGGCTGTGCTATTGGTGTTATACTTAGGAAATGGTCTCCTGTGCCAATGTGTTCAGGGATATTTTCCACTTTCTCTTCTATCAGGCTCAGCGTAACTGGATTTATGTTGAGGCATTTGATTCACTGGGACTTAAGTTTAGTGCAGGGAAATAAATATGGATCTATTTGCATTCTTCTACATGCCACTATCTAGTTATGGCGGTACCATTTGCTTAAGGTGCTTTCTTTTCTCCATTGTATATTTTTGGCTTCTTTGTCAAAAAAATCAGGTGTTTATAGGTGTGTAGATTAACATCAGGGTTTTAAATTTGATTTCACTGATCCACATGTCTGTTTTTATGCAATTGCCAAATTGTTTTTACTATGTAGAGCCTGAAATCAAGGATAGTGATGCCTTCAGAAGTTTCTATATTGCATAAGATTGTTTTGGCAACTCTGTTTTTTTTTTATAGGAAGTTGAGTATTTTTCTTTTGAGTTCTGTGAAAAATTGTGATGGGATTTTGATGAAGATTGCATTGAATCTGTAGGTAGCTACTCTAAGACTGTATATGTATATTTATATGAATGATTACATGTATTATAAGTGTTTTCTTAGATAGTAGTATGATACCCTATCACTTTTACAGACATACATACTGTTATTTTACCTTTCTCTCTTTCTGTATTTACTTCCTTCAGTGTCTCTCAAGAGTCCCTTTTTCCCATTTACCTGCTCAGATGACTTTTATCTCACTATACTCTTCTTGATTGCTTTCCACCCCTCACCCCTGGAAATGGTCTTGTTTTAATGTCCTAATTTCTGTTGTTAGCCTAGGATATTTCTCACATTTGAGGATTTGGACCTAGGATCTTCCATTGAGTGGGAACATGTGACATTTGTATTTTTTGATTCTGGGTTACCTCATTCAGGCATATCTTTTTTCATTCATGGTGTTTCTTCACAGAAGTATAAAATGTCATGACCAAGACAACTTTTCTAAAAACAAAACAATACAACAACAACAAAACATTTAATTGGGGCTGATTTATAGTTCAGAGGTTATTCTATTATCATGATAGCTCACAGCGAGACAAGGTGCTAGAGAGGTAGATAGGGTTCTACATCTGGATCAGTGTAGAAGGAGAGAGAGAGAGAGAGAGAGAGAGAGAGAGAGAGAGAGAGAGAGAGAGAGAGAGAGACTGAGCCTGCTCAACCACCCCAAACTTCAAAACAACATCCTCCCATATGGCTATACCCACACCAACTCAGTCACATCTCCTAATATTGCCATTCCCTATGGACCTATGTGGGGAATTTTCATTTAATCCACCCAAATCTGTACAAATGCAGTAACAAAATACATCAGAAGCTGCTATATCAACTAAAATCCTCATTTCTAAAACTAGTTACATGGTCTGAGTTGATATTTGTAACTACCTTTCTCTACTATGCATTCTCTATTTCCTTGGCAAGCATCTTTTCAGGTCTTGGTTCTTTTTCTGGAGGATGGACCAATACCTTAATTCCTGACAGGTCTGTGTCTTTTGACATCCTGCCTGGGTTAGGCTGTTGTAGTATCCCATTGACTTTAAACACAGGACATGGTAGCACCAGGCTATGCTTCTACTGAACTCCAGACATAATCTTCCTTACCTGCATTGTAGAGAAGCAATCTAATTTCCATATGGTAATTTGGATCAATTACCCCTCCCAAAACTGTGATTCCTTTTTGGTTTGTTGGTTTAAGGGAATTAGAAGCCCATAGTGACCAGGGAGAAGTCTAAGCTTACAGTTCAATGGAATATTTGTTATGGCTCCTAGCAGGAGCCCCTCTGAAACCAAAATTTCTAGGCCCATACAACTTAGGGTCATGGGAACAGGAAGCAAAGATTTTTTTTGATGGGTCACTAGAGATGTCTACCCATTGATTTCTAGACCTGGGATCCTGTGTATGAGAAAAACTGTACCATATATTGGACACTAATTCAAAGCATATAGTGCCTTCTGGAGAACCCAGAACCATCTCTCTAGACTGATGCCACCTAATTGGCACTGTAACTATGCCATCAAAAGGCCATCCATTACATCATCTATCTGACCAGCTGCTTCAGGATGATGGGGAACATGGTAGGACCAGTGAATTCCAAGATTGTGGGCTCACTTTCACACTTCTCTGGCTATGAAGTAAGTTCCTTGTTCAGAAGCAATAGTGTGTGGAATGCCATGATGGTGGAGAAGATACTCTATAAGTCATGAGTTAGTGGTTTGGGTAGAATTATTATGTGCAGGAAAGGCAAATCCATAACCAGAATAAGTGTCAACTTCAGGAAGGACAAAGTATTGTCCTTTCCATGGAGGATGTGGTCCAATGTAGTCCACCTGCCACCAGGTTGTTAGCTGCTCATCTATAGTGATGGTGCAATATCCAGGGCTCTGTGGTTGTCAGATCTGGCACTCAGCAGCAGCTGTAGTCAGGTAAGCCTTTGTGAGTAGCAATCCTTCTTGTTGAGCCCATGTATACCCCCTTCTCTTCTGTCATGGCCACTTTGTTTCTGAGCCCATTGAGAAGGATAAGCATGACTGGTGAAAGAGGCTGACTGTTCACAAAATGAGTCATTGTATCCACTTGATTATTAAACTTCTCCTCAGCTATAGTCATCTTTTGATGAGCATTTACATGGGATATAAGTATCTCTACATCCTTCACCTATTTGAATAGGTTTATCTACATATTTCTTCTCTAGATGTCTTTCTCACCAGTTTTCCAATCATGCTCTTTTTAAGTCGCTGAGCATTCCACAAATCTATTAGCTACTGCCCATGTTTCAGTAAAAAATTGAAAATCTGGCATGTATTAGCACACATACTGCCTCAAGTTTTGCCCCTATGAAGATGTCTCTTCCCTAATGTTTTCAGGGTTGTCCTGGAAAAGCATTGTTATGCTGCAGATGTCCACTTTTAGGTGGTTATCTTAGTTAAGGTTTCTATTATTGCAATCAAACACCATGACCAATAAAAGAAGTTGTTGAGGAAAAGGTTTATTGGTCTTACAAGTTACCATTACTATTCCTCTTTGAGGAAAGTCAGGACAGAAACTCAAACAGCGCAGAATCCCAGAGGCAAGAGCTGATATAGAGGTCATGTAGGGGAGCTGATTATTGGTTTGCTTCCTATGGCTTGCTCATCCAATTTCTTGGCGTTGAGGAAGGCAAGGTGAAATAATTTATCTTTCCCCTAGAAGGACTATCTTTACATGCCTCACATCACTGGACTCCTAAGAATTTCTCTGTGGTAGAAGGTCTTTGAATTTTGTTTAAATCTGTTTCCTATCCTTTGATACATATGCATGTTACCAATGAGTTGAAAGTGATTGTTACCTCCTGATCACTGCTCTAATCAGTATAGTTTCCCAATATAGTGCACCAATGTGATATTCTGTGGAACAGATAAATGATCAAGATCTCTTCCAACTAGGAATATAGCTAATATATTCTTGAGAAAAAACTGTAAAGGTATACTGCTGGCCCTGCCAACTAAGAGCAAATTGCTTCTGGTGGTCCTTATAGACAGGTACCAGGAAACAGGTATTTGCTAGACCAATAGCTGCATCTCATAAACCCAGAGATGTGAACTTCCTCGAGTAAGGGCACTACACCTAGTACAACAGCTGCAATTGGAGTTACTACCTCATTGAGTTTATGATAGTCACCTGTCATTCTCCATGATCCATATGTCTCCTGTTCTGGCCAGATAGGAGAGTTAAGAGAAATGGGGTAGGAAACATTACACCTGCATCTTTTATGTCCTTGATGGTGGCATTAATTTCTACAATTCCTCTAGAGATGCAATACTATTTTTGAGTCACTATTTTATTTGGCAGAGGCAATGCTAAAGGTTTTTATTTAGCCTTTTCAGTCATAATAGCCCTCAATTCACAGGTCAGAAAAGCAGTGTGAGAATCCTGCCAACTTCTTAGTATAACTTTCCCAATTATACATCCTTAAACAGGAGAAATAACAACAGGATAAGTTTTGGAACCTACTGGACCTAGTCAGAATTAGACTTCAGCACAAATTTTATTACCTAGCCTCCACAATCCTCTACTTTAACTGGAGGGCTACAATATTTTATGGGCTATCCTGCGATCAGCATCAATTCAGAATCAGTATCTGACAGACCCCCAAAGTTCTAATTGTTTTCTTTCCCCCAAATGTACAGTTATCCTAGCAAAATGCCGTATGCCCATTTGGGGAAGGACTGGAGAAGGGCTAACTATAATAAAACTTTTAAGGTTTCATCAAGGTCATTCCTAGGGGAACCTGAGCACTTCCTTCATTCAAATGTTTGTGTGTCTACAAACTGACTCAAGTCTGGAAAATGATTCACTGGTCAAGATTGCCTTTGCCCATGATTTAGTGTAGCCTTTCTTTCATTGTTTGAGAATTTTTTTTTTACTTTTACAAATCAACCAAAACTTTAGTTGGCTTCTTATCTATTTCATACCTTGAAACACCATGATTGATTAGCCAGTACCAAAGATCCATATGAATCATGCCTCTATAAAATTCACTTTGTGGTGACCATTATAGGTTAGACTGTCACGAACACTGTTTTGTCTTTGCTTCTCATTATGATAACTATGATCCTCTTGCCTTTGGAGAGTCAGTGCTGCTGCCTGGCCCCTGCTATTTCAGGGCCCAATTAAGCCCATTGCATTTAATTCATCCAACTGAGTAGCAGCATCACAAACCCTAAGATCTGGCACAAGGAAAAGGACAACAACAAACCTCTTCACATGTACAGGTGACCCTCTCAAAATTTTGTATCTTATAAGATTAATGAAGGGCATGTATTCTGGGTCTTCCTATTGTGAAGGATAATGCTTTACGGAGCATAATCACTGTAGCATTTCTATTTCTCTGTCTCAAAATTCCTTCACCAACACTAAACCAAGGAATATTAGGCATCTTCAACTTCTTTTGACAAACACTTCAGCTAATTATTCAACAAACCTTTTACACACTATTTTTTTTGTGTGTGAACTTTTATATTAAACCTAGAATCTCCACTTAGACGTCCTGTATCAACTAACTCAGCCTGATCTAATGCTATGTTACTTCCATCATTGCCCAACACCCTTAAAATCCATTCCCACACATATTCCCCAGACTTCTACTTGAACTAAAAATAAAACTCATGAAGCTCCTTAGGAGCATTGCATATTTCCTTGTGGACTGTATTTTCTATCTCCCATCTAGGAACCTGCTTTGCCATATATCTGGGTAATTTTTTTTAAAGGTTTAATGAAACAGGGACAATAGCTGTTAAAAAAAAATCACTAGATTGTGGGAAAACCAAACCAAACCAAACCAAACCAAAACTCCTCCTGGATTCCTGAATTGAGTCAGCCTTTGTATTACAAAGATGTTTTATCATCAAAATGAATCCAGAGAGAGTTTTGATAGGGTTAAGGGTATGCTTATGTTTTTACAGGAAATAAAATTTGTGGATTCCATCAGAATTGATAAAAATCTGGAGTGAGTACCAGGATTCTCTTGGATGCTTTGGCTGCTGAAATAAATGACAGGCCTCTGGGTGAAAAATACAAAAAGACTTTGTAGTGAACAGATGACCCTCCCACTTGAGGACAGTTTAAATATTTGTGTGACAAAGGAGAGATGATCTTTTGATTGACTCAGAAACCTCTGAATTCTATAAACCTGTTCCTTGCTATCTGTGGTATATATACAGGCAATGAGGGACCACTAAGCATATTGGGCCTATATTTCTAATCCTCCAATTGACACAGAAGTAAATTGGGGCAATAAGGATATTCCTGTGGTGATTAATGATCTTCTTGGCTATCTGGTCCTTATGAAAACTGAGGTCCTGCTTGGCCTATGGAGTAGGGTAAAGAAATTATAAAATGTTCTGTGGAAATACATGAAATTCCTATTTTTTGGGGAAATGGAATTCAATGTATAAATATAACCTTTCAAGTGTGACTATCCTTAGTTAATACTACACAAGATTGACATGATAAGTTTTATATGCTTCATGCATCTGGTTTTAGAGGAAATGAGCTTAATGCTACTAGTTCCATACATCTACCACTCTATAAGATGTGGATTACCAACCAGGAATCTGACTGGTACATTGGCAGCAATGTAAGTGTGAGAAACCTTGAATGCTGGATAATATTCTTAGGATTCTATTCTAGTTTCTGGAACAACACCCTGCCCTGAGTTCTGATGTCAAGCTTCATTTGAGAAGGGATAAATACATCTTCTTAAGAAATGGAAATAGAATATACAATTATAAACAGATGTGGTAGAAAACTGTAGGACAAAATGGAGAGGGTTTACAGCAGAGGGAATGAGGAAGAGATTACAGGGAGAAATAGCCAAAAATTAAGGCCATCTGAGGCTCAGTATGGAAACCCAGTACAGCAGAAACTTCTGAAAACATATACATATATGAGGGCTACCTAAATGAAAATGCCAAATAATGAGGATGACTCCAACCTGGCCATATTTTGTCACTAAATAAAGCTTCTTATATCAAGATTGAGGTACAATTATTTGAATTGTTGGAAACAAGCATCCGAAGCATCTCTAAACAATGCAGGATGTTGAAAAAAAAGTAGGTTACTCTCCTCAAACTGACCACAAGTCCCCATTGCTGAAAACAATATTTATACAATGCACTGAACATGGAGATGGGGAGCTGGTGCCTACTTAGAACCCTTATATCCACCATCTTTGGTTCAGGAAAGTACTCTTCATACTACCAAAGAGAAATATACATACCAAGTCAGCCACAAATCCTTCTATAATGATGCCTTGTTTGCAAGTTATACTAGAGCAATGATGGCACAAAGCTTGTAAGAGTAACCAGGAAATATTTGATTTGACTTAAAATTCATTCCATGAAGTGGAAACCATATCAGACGCTATTTGGGTGACCACAAACCAGAAACTATGTAGCAGTGGCCATGCAGTCTCTGGGGATGGCATGCCAGTGTGATGTAGATGGTTCCTGGATTAGCAAGGCATCATGGAGTTTCTAGCTACATAGCATGGTCCTGTCTGGACTGTCCTGTGAACGCCCACCGCAAATGTGCATTTGCTCATCTGCATGTTCATTTGTATTGTCATAATAGGACGTTTGGTATCTTTTCGTGGTGTGACAGAAAAATGCTTTTAATGAATATAGGGAGAGGGAAATGGAAAGAAAAACACAAGATCCTGAAAATTATAAAAATTGGCCTGACCCCAGGGCTTCATAGAGACTGAGCCAGTGTGCATAGGGCCTCCATGTGTCTGCACCAGGTCTCTGCATATATATTATAACATACAGTTTACTGTTTTTATTGGATTCTTGAGTGCTTGAAAATGGCCCTCTCTTGCTCTTTTTCTGTGTTTAGGGGAGTGGGGTTCTTTTTCTTTTCTTTGTTTGTCTTATTCAACTCCCATTTGATTTGTAGGGCGTGGTTTGCCTTTGCACAACTTGCTGGAACATTCTATTGCCGCTTATGCTAATTAGGCATCGAGTAGTGACTTATCCGATGTGCTGATGCTAATTAGGTATTGAGAAAGGACCTATCCAATGCGATCCTCAAATATGCTAATGAGCCATTATTTTGGGCCAATCACCAGCCATATGCTAATGAGTATTACTTTGAACCAATCACCAGCCATATGTTAATGAGGCATTGTGATGGGCACCAATCATGCGCCAGGCTTCCCTATATAAGCAGGCTGAATCTCAGGCTCGGGGTCTTCTTTCCACCATTTCTCAACTGAGCTGTACTCCAATAAAGTGTGATCCGAGAAGAATCGTGCCTGTGGTGACTCGTCGTTCTGCAGTCCAGAAGCGGCTCACCACATTGATAGATTTGGTTTATCTTTTTATATTGTATTATCATCTCTTAGAAGTCTGCATTTTCTTTTTCTTTTATTTTATGAAAATGTTTAATTCATTTTATATACCAACCACAGATTTCCCCTTTCATCCTTCCCCCATTCCCCCTAGTCTTCTTCCTCTCTGGATACATCCTTCCATCCCATCTTCCGATAGGAAAAGGCCTTACATGGGCAGTTTAGAAAGCCTGGTACTTTCATTTGAGGTAAGACCAAGTTGTTCCCCCCACTCCCAGCTCCACACCATGCATCAAAGATGAGCAAGGTCCCACTATAAGTAATGTACTCCAAAAAGCCAGCTTATACACCAAGAATATCTCCTGATCCCACTGCCAGGGGCTCCTCAAACAGACCAAGCCACACGATTGCCTACCATATGCAGAGGTCCTAGTTTGGTCTAATGTAGGATCCATAGCTGCAGACCTAAAGTTCATGAGTTCCCAGTACCTTGGTTCAGTTGTCTCTGTAGATTTTCCCATCATGATCTTGACCACCCCCACTCTCCGCCATGCTCATATAATCTTTATTTCCTCTTTTTGACTGGAGTCCTGAAGCTTTACCTGGTGCTTGGTGGTAAAATTTCTGTATCTACTTCCATCAGTTACAGGACAAGGAATCTATGAGGACAGTTATGGCATTCACAAATCTGATTACCAGGGTAGGCTAATTCTGGCACCCTCTCTATTATTGCTAGTAGTCTAGGCTCGGTCATCTGTGTAGATTCCTGGGAATTTCCCCAGCACCAAGAAGCCTGTTTTTTTCTAAGGAGACATGACGTGAGTTCCATATAGAACACGAGGTGCAAGAGACTTGGAGGAATAGATGATACAGAATTATAATTATGATATATTATGTGGAAAAAGAATTTATTATTAATGAAAGGATAAAAGAGAAAAGTAAGGCAAAAGGAATTATGATACTAACTAAAAGAATTTAAAGTAGGTAATTGATTCTATGCAAAATATACCTTAAAGACTCCCCCACAAAACTCTAAGGTTGATCAACACTTTCAGCAAAAAGGCAGGATAAAAATTAACAAACCAAAATCAACAACCTGTTACATGGGACCTGAAGAGAAGAATGCTGAGGATACTCAAATCAGTAGAATGGAATCTTAATTTACCACTAGGGAGCCTGTCCCAAGTAGACTCAATTCATAATTAGCTGAATTGTTACTTAAGCTGCAGTAACCACAGTATATCTGGTGGAATTTGGGTCTCTGGCCAAGACTAGAGCCAGGCTGAGTGTTTCAAGGCATAGCAGGAAATCCCTGTTTGTTTTGAGTGTGGGGTGAAATACACACACACTTCCAGATGCCACACAAGAGTTTATTCCAGAGAGTTACTAAGGGGGCACCTGGAGAAGAGCGGGGGAGAAGGGAGGGAGGGAAGGAGAAAGAGAGAGAGAGAGAGAGAGAGAGAGAGAGAACTGTCACATGGCATATCTTTTTAAGAGAAAGAGTGGACACTCTGTAGCAGACAGAGATGAATTCTGACTGCCAGGGTCCCCCGCAGCTGCTGCTGAGGGAGTTTGCAAGGCCACCAGCCTCCAAGTGAGCAAACAGAGAAGGACTGAGGACTCTGAAAGACAGACTTAGACTACGCCCAAAGGTGAGGTGGGTTCAGCAGGCCCCAGTGCCTGAATCCCTGCCAGGGAAAATTGTGTTCTGGTCAGGTTCAGGTTCCTGGGACCAGGTGCTGTCTGTGGAACGTGTCCCCACACACTCTGTAGAGTCTATACTTGGCTGCCTCAAGAGTTTATTTGCCAACAAATTAATCCAAAACTCTTCACTTTAGCCTCAAGCAGACTTTTCAGACAAGGTGAAAAGCAGCCACTTTATTAACCAAAATATGATAAGACCAGTCTCTAGGCCAAATACTAACATTCTTCTCCTCTGAAACCTCTTGATCCCCAGTTTCCAAAATTACATCCAGCACTATTGTATTCCATGCTCCTATTATTATTGCACAGTAAGTAGCACTTAAAGCATTTTACTACATTTCTAACCCAAACTCCCAAAGTCTATATTACACCAAACAAGAATGTAGTCAGATCTGTCACAATAATATCCCAGTGCCTGGCAGAAACTTCTGCTTTGAAGACACAATGACCACAGCAACTCCTATAATGGAAATGATTTAATTGACAACATAACCAGATTTAAACAATACCTCACCACAAATTACACCCTGCAAATAGCCCTAGAGGAAAAACTCCAACCTAAGGAAACCAGAAACACACATGAAACCACAGACAATTGATAAGCCCACAGAAGATCATCCCCAAAGAATTACAAGCTACTACCAAAAATGATGGGAAATACTGCTCGTTGGTCATTAATATCCCTTAATATCAATGGACTCAATTCACCTATGAAAAGATATACTGTGACACGATGGATACAAAAACCAGAAACCATCTTTATGCTGCATATAAGAAACACACCTCAACTTTAAAGACACACAGGCTCAGAGTAAAGGATTGGGAAAAGTATTTCCAATCAAATGATCCTAAGAAACAAGCTGGTGTAGCCATTCTAAAATCTAACAAAACTGACTTTAAACTAAAATCAATAAAAGAGACCAGGAAGGTCACTACTTATTCATCTCAGGAAAAATTAACTAAGATGAAATCTCAATCCTGAATAACTATGCCCCCAAAACAAGGGCACCTACATGTGTAAAAGAAACACTTCTAAAGCTTAAACCCCATATCAAACCTGACACACTAATAGTAGAAAACTTCAATAGCCCACTTTCACTCTTAGATAGGTCAACCAGACAGAACTCAACAGGGAAATAAGGGTTCTAGCAGAAGTTATGGCACAAATGGACTTAGTACACATATACTGAAACTTCCACCCAAACAAAAAGGAATATACATATTTCTCAGCACCCTATGTAACATTCTCTAAAATTGACCACATGCTAGGTCTTAAAGCAAATATCAACAGGTACCAAAAATGTGTACAACGTCTTGCAGATCACCAGGGTCTAAAATTAGAGTTCAACAATATCAAGAATCACAGAAAGCCTACCAACTCATGGAAACTAAACATCACTCAACTGAACCACCTCTGGGTCAAGGAAGAAATTAGGAAAGAAATCAAAGACTTCCTAGAGTTTAACGAAAATGAGTCCACAACTTATCCAAGCTTATGGGATACAGTGAAAGCAGTTTTAAGGGGAAAATTCATAGCATTAGATGTCTACATGAAAAGACTACAGAAATTTCATACAAGAGAATTATCAGCACAACTGAGGGTCCTATAACAATTAGAAGCAAACTCACCTAGAAGGAATAGATGGCCGGAAATAATCAAACTTAGAGCTCAAATCAACACAATTGAAACAAAAAGAACAATACAGAAAATCAAAGATTTGGTTCTTTGAGAAAGTCAAGAAGATAGATAAACTCTTACACAAACTAACCAAAAAGCAGAGAGAGAGTAACCAAATCAACAAAATCAGAAATGAAAAGGGGGACATAACAATAGACCTCCAGGAAATCCAGAGAATTATCCTGTCATACTTTGAAAATCTATATTCCATAAATATGGAGAACTTAGAAGAAATGAACAGTGTTTTGGACAGACACCATTTATCAAAATTAAATCAAGAACAGATTAAAGACCTAAACAGTCCTATAACACCAAAGGAAATTGAAGCTCTCATTAAAAGTCTCCAAAATAAAAAAAGTCCAGGCCCAGATGGTTTTAGTGCAGAATTCTACGAGATATTCAAAGAGGAGCTAATACCAAGACTCTTGAAACTGTTCCATACAGTAGAAACTGAAGGAACACTACCAAACTCTTTTTATGAGGCCACAACAACCCTGATACCCAAGCCACTCAAAGATGCAAGAAAGAAAGAACTATAGACCAATTTCCCTCATGAACATTGATGCAAAAATTCTCAACAAAATTCTGGCAAACCAAATCCAACAACATATAAAAAACATTATTCACCATGATCAAGTAGGCTTCATTCCAGAAATGCAGGGATAGTTCAACATATGGAAAACTGTAAATGTCATCTATCATATAAACAAGTTGAAAGAAAAAACCCACATGATCATTTCCTTAGATGGTGAAAAACCCTTTGACAAAATCCAACATGCCTTCATGATAAAAGTCCTGAAGAGATCAGGAATACAGGGAAAATACCTAAATATAATAATGTGATTTACAAGAAGCAGTCAGCCAACATCAAACTCAATGGAGAAAAACTCAAAGCAATCTCACTAAAATCAGGAACTACATAAGGCTGTCCCCTGTCCCTTTATCTATTCAACATAGTTCTTGAAGTTTTAGCTAAAGCAATAAGAGAATGAAAGGAGTTTAGGGGATACAAATGAAAAGAAGAAGTGAAACCACCTCTATTTGCAGATGATAGGATTGTATATATAAGTGATCACAAAATTCTACCAGGGAACTTCTACAGCTGATAAACACCTTCAGCAATGTAGCAGGGTACAAGATTAACTCAAACAAATCAGTAGCCCTCTGAAGATAAAAGGGCTAAAAAAGAAATATGGGAGACATAACTTTTTTTATAATAGCTGCAAATAGCATTAAATACCTTGGTGTAACTATAATCAAAGAAGTATCAGATGGTAAGTTCTGTTTTTCTGTCTCTTTGTCTGCCTGTCTGTGTATTTTGCTTACAATGAGGTGATTATCTTTGCTCTTTCCTCCATTTGCACTGTGGTGATATGTCTCATATCAGAGGCTCAGCAATGGAGCCAGCTGCTCATGGACTGAATTCTCAGATACTATAAACAAGTTTCTTTTTTTTTTTTTAAAGTTGTTTTTTCATGTATTTAGTCACAGTGAGAGAAAACTGACTACCATCATTGAACTTCGTAAAACATAAACATCTTTGCTCTGTGAGATTCCAGGAAATAGTGAAGAGGGTGCATGAACTGGCCTTCCCCTGTAATCAAATTGATGACCACTCTAGTGTCATCATAGAACCTCATCCAGCAACTGATTGAGGCAGATGCAGAGATCCACAGCTAAGCACTTGGTGGAGCTTCTAGTCCAGTTGAAGAGAAGAAGGAGGGATTACATAGAAAGGGGTGTCCAAGATCATGATGGGGAAATCCACAGAGACAGCTGACTGGAGCTATTGGGAGCTCGTGACTCTGGATTGACAGCTGGGGAACCAGCATGGGGCCCAACTAGATCCTCTGAATGTGCATGACAGTTGTATGATGTGAGCAGTTTGTAGACCTCTGGCAGTGTCACAGGGTTTTATTGATGACACATGAACTTGCTCTCTGGAACCCATTCCCTATGGAGAGATCCCTTGCTCAGGCTTGATGGGGATGGTGGTGATTGTTCCTGCCTAAGCTTGATATACCAGACTTTTTTGGCTTCCAATGGAAGGCCTTACCCTCTCTGGGGAGCAAATAGGAACAAGGTGGGGGAAAGCTGGGAGTAGTGAGAGAAGGTGAAGGAGGGGAACTTTGATTGGTGTGTAAAAAACTTTTAAATAAAAAATATCTCTGCACTGTGAAAGGGAAAATGAATAGAAGATGAAGCTGATACATAAGCCTGAAGAAAATAGAAAATATCTAATAAAGCTATTAAAAAGCTAAATGATAATAAAAAATAAAAAGATAATAAAAAACTAAGAACACCGTTAAAGACTAATTCAAAGACTTACCAAGTTTCTTACCAAAAAGATTTTCAGATTGCTTATAGGTTAATGGAATGACTTTTAAAAATATGGTATATCATTTTGGAAGCAATCAAGAAATAGTACCATTATTAAATTGAATGACACTTGTGTTGCTGACAACACTCAATGTTTTTGAGGAAGTGGAGCAAGTGATGTGGATTCAAATAGGCTAAAACCATTTGTGAAGACTGTCAGGGCTTTTTAATACTAAACATTCGTTATAGAATGAAGCAATCTTTTTTTGGTATTTCTGTAAAGAATTTAAGAACATGTTCACAGAAATATCCACATACAGACTGCACTGAAGATTTTTTCATATTTGCTAACTAGGATGGAGATAAGTAAGATGCCTGTTTTGTCCTTGTATCTAAATGTCCTTAATGCGATCCTGTGTTTGAACATTTATGTCCCAGTTTGTGGCACTTGAGGATGTGGAAACAGATCTTGTTAAGAAAACTCTGGGGGGCTGGAGAGATGGCTCAGAGGTTAAGAGCATTGACTGTTCTTCCAGAGGTCCTAAGTTCAATTCCCAGCAACCACACAGTGACTCACAACCACCTAAAATAACATCTGGTACCCTCTTCTGTATACTGTATACATAATAAATAAATCTTCAAAAAGACAAAACGAACAACAAATAAGTATTTTTTTTTTTTTAAAAAAAAACTCTGACTTCACCCTTGCCCACAAGGTGACTAAAGCAGGATGGAAGCCTGACATTTCTGCCTTCATTGTGTCTGTGCTTGGGCAGAAGACACACAGATAAGTGTTGTCCTTAACATTTTCTCTTGAATTGAATTCCAGAAAAGAAAAACTCAGAGGGATAAACTAATTGCCTCTTAGATAAGGAGAAGTTTACATGAGTTCTGGGCTCCATTCTCTGTCACCAGTAAATAGATGAACAACTTGACAATCATGGGACATTCTTGCAGGAGTGACCACCTTCTAGTAGCTGAGACATTGATGGATCCATGACATAAAGAACTACAATCATACCAGGACTGCTCAATTATACAAAAGTTGTTCTTTTTGATTCTAAATCTCCTTGCCAATACTTTAGTGATAGATTTAGGGACCACTGTTTCCCTGTATGTGTTCACCCAGCATGGCCTAGAGAGTAAACCACTCTTCCTCTCTCTAGCCATTGTACATCTCTTTAACTGGTGACCAAACCAAGATCTTGGGTCTGCTGGGTCTCTGGTTTTATCCTCAAAGCTTTGGTCAGATACTTAGTGTAAATTATTACTCTTAAAGAATGACTTTCCTTTCTATGTGAATTGAAAGTAAAAATACTGGATTTAGAATTATGTAAGACTTAGATGAGATCTTTGCCTGCCTTTCCTCTTTTAACTGAAGACAGGGCAGATACAGACCATTAAAATTCCAGTTCTTTGCCTCATAAGAGATTAGCGGAATTATATCCTCACACTCATGTGTTAAAAGCCAAATAGTAACTCTAACAACTTTCTTTAATTTCTCCTTCCTAACAGCTCCTGGACCCTGTGTGACCCTCCTCCAGAGATAGGCCATAACTAACTCTTCCTTTCCTTTTTCTAGGTCAATTTCCTGGCCACAGGGAGAACAATGCTTAACTATCCACCTGTCTCTTATTAGACTCTTCCTCATCATGTCTGTCTTCCCATATAAGAACGATCCTGCTCTGGGCCAGCAGTATGGTTCAGTGAGTATTTGCCACATAAGCCTGACAATCTGAGTCAGATCTTTGGAACCCACATGAATGTCAAAGAAGAAAAAAATAGTCCACAGTAGGTGTCAGAGTCATATCCAATGGAAATGCCAAAGGTCATAAAGTCAACACAGCTGCTTGACAAAGATCCAGCAAAGCTGAGCCACGTGATCATCATTGTGACCATGTTTCACTTTTGGTTTTGATATTCTTTGTTGCATGCTTGGGAGCTTTTCATATTTGTACAACTTGCAGATGTTAGATTGATGGGAAATTTCTTATGAATCATTTATAACTTCTCCCAGGAGTACTGTTTCTAATCTTCCCCAGGATAGTCCTGAGAATACTACTCGCCCACTTTTAGGCAGATATTTTTATCTACTTGAAGATCTTCTTTATGCCTGGAGGTCATGGCACACATAAAGATCCTCAAGATCCTTTTATGAGGCTCGGAGATATTCTTGTAACATCTGCCCCTGTACTTACTAGGAACAAGATAATGAGAACAAAGTAAACTTTAAAAAGGTCATCAAGATGCTGAGAGTTTACACCAGATCAGATTACAAACCTGTTTGTACTATATTCTGCTCATTATGTGGTATATGTAGCAATAATGTTAGATTGGTTGAAGTTACCTCTGCTATACACAGAGGCTTATATTGATGGGCAATAAATGGTGTAGATAAATGATAAACAAATGAACAACCAGGATTTATCTTTCTTACAAAAGTTAACTTGTACAGAGCCACTGTGGTGTCATATGATCAAGGAACAAAAGTATATCAGGATTAGACATATGAATAATTTCTATAAAGATATGTAAACCTTGTATCTTGTCAGAAATTAAATAATAACTGCAGAAGCTTTAGCCTGAGGATTTTTTTGGGCCTTTTACCAACTTGCACTCTGAACATTAAGAGTTAATAATATATTGCTTAGGACATGAAACTCTACCCAGGCTGGCTTGAAAATTTTCTTTCTGTCTAGCATCCTTGAAACTGAAGGGGTTACCTAGAAGTTGGATTAAGGTGTTGATAGGAAAAAGTTACTAGCACAGTTTATCAATGATGACTAACAGATATGGAAGAGAAAGCTAAACAGATGACAGGAGACAGAAATGATATGGTTTATGTTTTGGAACAACATAAATCTATCCCTGCTTACAGAGTTCTGCGTAAATTAAAAAGGCACTCTGACTTCTAGTCAGTCAGGTTACAAGATTCTCCTAACCATCATGCCTGGCTCACTTTTTTCCTTACCCACCCCTGGCATCCTCTCTGGAAATTGTCAACACCCTGGGCTGTCCCTCAGCCAGAAGGAGAAAAAACTATTGTTTCATTATTTCTCTCAGCTTTTAAGGACCTATCTGTTTTGCATGGTGCGCTAAGGTCTAAAGAGAAGGCACATAGATCATTCTCCTTTGCTTCAATTTGTTTTGCTCACTACCAAAAAAGTAATGTGTTTGTCTGAAGAAAAAAATGCAGCTGCAGGGTCCAGGAGATAAAGGTCTTAGGTTGAACTAAACTGTGTAAGAAAACTAGAACTGCTATACTTGGAAAAAGGAAGACTGCCCAGTGAAAGGTTTTTCTACTTTCTTTGGGTGACAGAAAAGTCTTTCCCATCATTCACCCTTGAAAATGGAAGTTGGAGATGGTAAAGTTTGTTTTCTTCAGGGTTTGCTTTCTCTCATGTTTTCAGCAAAGCAATTGGAAGAAGGTTCTTTAGTTTCAGTGCCAAATTATGTTTGTGGCATCAGCATGTCATAATCATGTGCCTCCAACACCTCCCTTAACTTTTCCATCAATTTTTATTCTATTGCATTGTCCATTCTGTTTATTCTGTTGTGTGCTTATCTGTCCACCCTGCTTCCCACTTCCTCTCTCACTTACTTGTCTCCTTGAGGCCAGTCTGCTGCTCCAGAGAAGTGCAGGGAGAATGTGATCCTTCCAGGAGGAGGCAAGGCTGCAGACAGACTGTCAGCTACAGTACAGTCAGGGTGCTTTATCTCAGGGGAGGGATTAATTTCCCTTCAGCAGGGCAAGCCTCCAAGTCCTCTTGCTGGGAAGAGTCTTGTTTTATTCCTGTTCTATTATTAGCTGAGTCTCTAGGAAATGTAGAGTACAGTTTATAAATAGCTAATCTCATATAAAAATTAAGAATCTAATTTTTGTTGAGTTTGAGTGAAAACCAACAAAGGTAGGCAAGCCTTTAGGTTTAGGGAACTAGATGAGAGAAGACAGTCATACTTTATGAATCAGAGGCAGAAAATCAGGCATCTGTGGGAGAGAAGGTTCAGTGGACTTTGTTAGCACTCTCTCACCATCAATTCATCTTCACATTCCTCATCCTCCACTGCTGTTACTGACCATGCTCTAATACTAATTAACAGCAGATCCTTTAAATCTCTGTGTGTCTCAATATTCAATAATTCCTGTGAAATTCGGGGGACTATAATTACCAGACTTCTCAAAGCCCACACTTTATGGTCTACTAACTTTCTCCACAGCAATCTATTCTTGCAGTCTAAAAACAGATGACTTTTACTGCTGAGGAGAAGACTTATGCCTAGTTAAGTAAGCTAAATTTTCTGCCTACTTGGTGGTCCTGACTATCCATGCCCTAGTAATCTTTTCTTCTAAATTCTCCACCCTGAAGCTTAAATATGCTTTCTTTATCATTCTATTTAAGTCATCTTGTTAAAATCTCTCTGGTCTGATCTGCTCAGACCCTCACATCAAATGTCCACTCATCTGACCTTGATAGGCCTTCTGTTATTAAATCTCGAGTTTGTAGTTTGTGCTCCAGGCCATTTCTGCATCCATCATCAATAAGTCAACTATAGGAGCTATATTATTAGAGAAGAGAATAAAAAGACTTTTCAATGTGATCCTTCTGGAAAGAGGGACTAGGAGATCCAACAAGTTACTCAAGTTTATATTTAGAAAACTATTCAACAGAGACATTCAGTTTCTTTTCTCAGTCAAAGCCCATTTCCCAGAAATGCTTATTTACAACCACAGGTGAAACTAACATTGTCAGTCAGCTGATGTCTGTTTATTTATAGCTCAATGTGTCTTTGTAAGCTATTTTGTCCTGTGCTTTCCTGTTTTTTTTTTAAATTTTTTTTTTTGTTATCTCCCGAATGTATATGCCATTACAATTTGAAGTAAGGAGTTGGTGGCAGGGCCCTTGGTTTCCGTTATTTTCCATGAATTGTTAAAGCTTCCCTAGTCTTCAATACTATTGTTTATGGAAATTTGCATCTTATGTAACACTGGAGTCAGGGTTAAAGGAAAAAAACTGCTTTAATTCATATATGCTAGGGTGGGCTGATCCCCGAGGCCACTTTAGATAACAGCTGTTGGCTGTTATCTAAAACAAAAGCTGGTAAAAAAGCAAGGAGTAGTCTCCTCTGGTGACAGCCCTATACCTTCCTTACTCCCTGGTAATCTACACTTTTTCTCTAGAAATTTGCTGCTTGTCCTGTAGACAAATAGCCAAATTCTTCTCCTAAAATAAATGTGGAGTTAAAAATATTCTCACATTCAAATCAAAGGTATTCAGCCATAAGACTCGTAGGAATGTATTTAAAGATATTATTTTCTTAATTGCTTGAACTTTCATAGAGAATTTCAAATTCCTATATGTTGTGATTTCTTATAGTTTCCATCCAACCCAACCATATTCTCAAGTGTAGATCATCAAAATTACTCATAAATTCATAGTCCATTACAAGTTCTAATAATTCTGATAAATGCTCATTTCCCTTCAAACTACCTTGGAAAAAATGTCTCTAGTTTCTCCTCATCTTCCAAATATCAGTTCTGATGTGTTTTTTGTTTGTTTGTTGTTGTTGTTTTTGTTTTAGAAGATGTCTTTCTTTCCTCAACTCTGGTCTTCTCAATCATGTGCAGATGTCTTCCTTTTGTTACCACACATTCTGTGCCTGTTACACATTTCCATACCATTTTATTTTGTGCTCACAGAAGATTCTCAGGACATAAGGCTGAGCTCCTGTTACCAGTGTAGTGAACTATCTCCATTTAACAGTATAGTATGCAGCCAGTGCTTGGCATGGAGAATACAGTGTAAGGATAGGAAGCCCCAGTGAACAACCTCTTCCTCCACCAATCTCCTCCCAGGGTCAGCAACTTTATGACAAGATAGATGCTATTTAAGAAAGAGGTCAATCAGAGCAAACAACAATGCTTTAGGAATTTGAGGAAAGTGTACACACAGTCATATATTTCTGGTAGAGGTATTGTGGACTGTGCAACATCACCTATCTGCACTTGCATTATAATGGCTTGGCATTTCCCCTTCAGATTCAAACTAAGTCTATATCTTTTATCTTTGGGAGAAACTGACAAAGATTCCCATTAACCAAGAACCCTTGGATTTTTTTGTGAGGAAGTATGGATTAGGTGAAATTTTTAAGTTTATGTATGAGAACATGCAGGTCTCGTTGTTAAGTGACTGTATTACAATGACTTGGAACCTCTATTTCTTATCTCCAATCCAATTCTTTCTGATAGTTGTCCATACTACTCACTTGGACAAGAAGGGGAAGGGAAAATTATAGTCCTGGTCCTTTCAGGTCTACAATGCAGAAATCACAAGAATATTCTGACCATCCTTGCTCCAGCCATCTCTTTTTTGCTGTTACTGTTATTGTGTGTTGATATTTTTAAAGCACACTTTCACTTTAATACAAGAGAAGCTAGAAAATTTTCGTTGAAAGGCTCACTAGAGATCTTTAATGAATTGTTGGGACCCGGACAGACTGAAGACTTTCTCAGACACTATTATGGAAGGAGAAAGAAAACTTCAGTTCTAGGTCCTTGTCCAAAAGTGAACTTGGCAAGGCTGATCTAGGGCTGGATCCAGTTCCTTCTCAGAGGAGTCAAGGTTACAGTGTTTTGGAACCAGACTTGTTCCCCTGGAGGCAGCTGTGTCTGAGGTATCCCTTGTTAACTTTGCCATCATTATCTGACTTAGATTTCTCTTGGCCTTAGGCATTTTTCTCTGCAAATATATCATGCTATACTTATTAATAAACTTGCTTGATACAAGTGACCACCTATTCAAGACCTTCTGGTCTATGCTATTGCTTTTGTTGTCTTAACTTCTTGTTTTCTCTATTTATACACCTCTGTCCTCCCACTGAACATCTTGCCTTTTGGGACTCTCTCTCCTGCCAGTTCAGGGAAGGAAACATCTATGTGTAAGAATTATATTATGCAATCCTAGTAATACACAAAGAATCAATGGACATTGTCTACACAAAACACATCTGTTAGGGGTGTGGGAAGAGCTATGCAAGTTAATAATGGAGTTATATGTCTGCTTTTTATGAATATATACCCTGAATATATGTATATGAAACCCAGAGTTGCCTAGTGCTTGCAGATATTAAAAGAGGGCCTTGCATCCTCCAAGACTAGAGTCACAGATGGTTCTGAGCTGTTATGTGGGTGGTGGGAATTGAACCTGAATCCTCTGCAAGAGCAACAAGTGTTCTTAGCCACTGAACCAATTCTCTAGCCCCTAAAAGTGTCTTATACAGCAACTGAAGAATGTATCTTATTTAATATTTTCAGAAAATAATTTATTACTCTACTAGATTTATTTTTTTGTGTGTGTTAGCTATTACATTAGCTATTGTAAAATAGGAAATTTTATATAAAGAATTGTATGTATATAAGTATATTATACAGTTTTATATGATCAAAGTTATACATTTTGAGAATTTGGAGGTTTTTTTCCTTCTTTATTTTGTATTTAACAAAAAAACAGTAACATGAATTTAAAATGAGGAAAAGTTAACAATAACTATGAACAGGATAATAAGCATAAGCATGGCTTATCAAGGGTGGTAATGCAAATAAGATTGCTACACATATATTTTCTTTGTGTTCAGCTTTCCCTCTGAAATTTTTTTTCCATCCCAGTATATCCTCATTCAAGGTCCCTTCCCCCTCCCACCACATCTTGACATTTCTCTTCTCTGCAACTCCCCATCCCTTCCCTGGGCAGGGAGCAGACAGTCCTATGGTCCCACTGACCCAATAATGCTTGGATCAGTCTCCACTCCTGGACAAATCCAGTTCTGTCCCCCCTCCCTCAAGAATGAGTCTGGTATTCCTATAGTTGGAGTGGGGTTCGAAGGGTCAGTCCAGGGTGTATCTAATCCCAAGCTGTTCAGTGGTTGTGGTTTGCCGCTTGGGCATGTTTGGCTTTTTTTCTTGTTTGTTTGTTCAGAGACCACTAGTGAGTGAGTACATCCCCTGCTTATCTCTCTGAGATTGTGATACCTCGCTCAGGAGAATATTCTCCAAATCCATCCATTTGCCTGTGAATTTTAGGATATCGCTTTTTCTTACTGCTGAGTAGTATTCCGTTGTGTAGATGTACCACAGTTTGTTAATCCATTCTTCAGTAGAGGGACATCTAGGTTGTTTCCAGGTTCTTGCTATTACAAATAATCCTGCTATGAACATAGTTGAGCTAATACCTTTGGAGTGTGAATGTGCCTCTTTAGGGTATACACCCAGAAGTGGTATTGCTGGGTCCTTGGGATGATTGATTCTCAATTTTCTGAGAAACTGCCATATTGCATTCCAAAGTGGCTGAACAAGCTTACACTCCCACCAACAATGGAGGAGTGTTCCCCTTGCTCCGCATCCTCTCCAGCATAGGCTGTCATCTGTGCCTTTTATCTTAGCCAATCTAACAGGTGTTAGGTGGTATCTCAGAGTTGTTTTGATTTGCATTTCTCTGATGGCTAAGGATGAAGAGCACTTTTTTAGGTGCCTTTCAGCCATTCGTAGTTCCTATGCTGAGAATTCCCTTTTTAAATCTGTACCCCATTTTTTGATAGGGTAATTCAGGGTTTTGGGCTCTAAATTCTTGAGCTCTTTATATATCTTAGAGATCAGTCCTCTATCACTTGTAGGGTTGGTGAAAATCTTTTCCCATTCTGTAGGCTGTCCTTTTGTCCTATTTACAGTGTCCTTGGCTTTGCAGAAGCTTCCCATCTTCAGGAGATCCCACTTATTGATTGTTGGTCTTAGTGCCTGTGCCACTGGTGTTATATTTAGGAAGTGGTGGCCTGTGCCAATTTGAAGAAGTGTATTTCCCACTTTCTTTTCTATGAATTTCAAAGTGGCTGGGTTTATGTTGAGGTATTTAATCCACTTGGATTTGAGTTTTGTGCAGGGTGACAGGCTTGGATCTATTTGCATTTTTCTACACACTTCCATCCAGCTAGATTTATTTTTAAGAGCAGTTCATATACAGCCTACTTGTAAAGTATTCCCTAATAGTGATTCAGTTACACTGTCCAATTTGACTCTTTGTCCAACTTCCTCACTTATAGCATACATGTCTTCTTTCATATTATATTGTCACTTACTATTAGATTGTTAACATCTTGATTAAGAGATGAAAGTCGAGTTGCCATCCTTCCCCCAGAGAAGCAGCATGTAGGAATTCAGCGTCCCAGCACACTCTGGAGTAGGGGGCAGCTGAACTCTGCACCTGGCCACACCCACAGCTCCTGCTGCTGCTGAGGGTATCTGCAAGGATCCCTACTGTGACCCCGAACAGAGTGAACTGAGCAAACCAACTGCAGGGGTCTCTGAGGGGCGGATTCGAACCCTGACCAGAGGTGAGGAGCGTTCGGCAGGCCTCAGCGCCTGTATCCTGGCCTGGGAGGGAGAGTTGAGCTCGCATTGCTTCCGGTTCCGCCGCCGGGACCGGTGCCCTCTGAGGCGTCCCAGCACACTCTGGAGCAGGGGGCAGCTGAACTCTGCACCTGGCCACACCCACAGCTCCTGCTGCTGCTGAGGGTATCTGCAAGGATCCCTACTGCGACCCCGAACTGAGTGAACTGAGCAAACCAACTGCAGGGGTCTCTGAGGGGCGGATTCGAACCCTGACCAGAGAGGTGACAGGAGACACACAAACCA
>PVIH01013883.1:0-56365 GCA_004025045.1 Sigmodon hispidus
TTTTTTTTTTTTTTTTTTTTTTTTTTTTTTTTTTTTTTTTTTTTTTTTTTTTTTTTTTTTTTTTTTTTTTTTTTTTTTTTTTTTTTTTTTTTTTTTTTTTTTTTTTTTTTTTTTTTTTTTTTTTTTAAGGCTGGGAAAAACAAACCGGTTGGGGGCTCTTAGTTCCCAAACAATTACGGACAGATTGACAGGTCAAGGCCTCATCTTTTACTCCTTTGGGCAAGTCGTTTAGTCGTTGCTAGCCCGGTCAGATTTTCCACCAAAAATTAAAATAAATAAATAAATAAATAAAAATAAAAAGTGGCCAATAGGTCCTCTAGGGGCATGCTTGCCCTCTGAAAAGTAAGGAGAGACTACTCCCCCGAGGCCCTTGCAATCCCATATCTCTACCAGGTTGAATCATTAGGAGCTCATATCCCTCAATACAGCAGCTCTTCCCAAACCTCCTGCAAACACCCAGAGAGAATCCTCACCCCATGGCCCCAAAGTCGGCCTGGACAGCCCATTATTACACTGCTGCCGCCATTTGGCTAGGATCAATTATTAACTGTTTCTCCTCTCTCTTTCATATTTAATGTGGCTTCGGGTCCCATCCCAGGCAATCACATTAAGGAAATAGCGCTGCAAATTGGTAAGACACGCTACTTAGTGTAGGGTGAACTGAATTTAAAAATATACTTGGACATTCAGGGCTTTTCATTTGGGGAGGAAACTGATAGAGTGGATCTTTTTGTAATAGGCTCCGCTTGGGGGACAACTTTTCTGAGCCTGGGGGTCTAGGGAGAGATGCAGAAGAGAAAAAGAAAAACCTGTACACGTTATTTTCTCTTTTTGCCTCTCCCCCACTCATTTACATTTCTCTGCCTCCCAATAGGGTCCCTTAGAAGGCTTTGGTAAGCTCTGAAGGGCTTTCTGTTATCCCATCTCATCTCTGTCTCCCTACCTTGGGGCTGGAGCGATTTTGCTTCCCAGTTTCCCTGAACTTGTTTTAACCAAAACGTGAGCTGAGTAGCAGAAATGAAGAGGCTATTGCCACCATAAGTTATCTGGGAGCCCTGGGGCTCCCCTGTCCACTGGCTGCAATTGATAAATGGTTGCAATTGGGTTTCTTGTGAGTGGGGAGTGTGCTGGGTGTTCCTGGCGGTAAATGCAGACTCTCATTTGTGGTGTGTGATGGGGAAGGGGATCTATACAAACTCACACGTCTGGTGCCTTCTGGCCTAGAGCTGAAAGATTGCTATCTAGACAGGATTTACTGGGATGGTTAAGAGATCTCTTGGCTAAGGCTGAACAGTACTTTCTTCCCTATTCAATTCTTTCTCTTTCCTCCCAGACCTAGAGCCAAGGTCAGCCAGCCACCTTTAACTGGTAGTGTGGCTCCAGCTGTACTGAGTTCTTCTGACCTGAGTCCAGGACTGTCCCAGTGCAGAGAAAGGCTGAGAGCCTGGGGAGCCTGGAGCTTTAGAGATGCTCTTATAGTTAGGCTCTATCCTTTTTAAAGGGCTATTTACCTGGAGCTGTCTATATTAACCCCTGGCACACCTAGAGATGCTTTCTGGGATCTTGAAAGCCTAGGTGATTTTCCCCAATGCAAAATGAGGAATAGAGATGGAGTGAACCCTCTTGGTCTGGGCCCCACACTCCCTTCCTTCCTTTGATTCTATCGCTACTTCTCTTTCAGCCAACCCTTCTGCCAACTGGCTGCATGCCCGCTCTTCCCGGAAAAAGCGCTGTCCCTACACCAAATACCAGACGCTGGAGCTAGAGAAGGAGTTTCTGTTCAATATGTACCTCACCAGAGACCGCAGGCACGAGGTGGCCAGACTTCTCAATCTGAGTGAGAGACAAGTCAAAATCTGGTTTCAGAACCGGCGGATGAAAATGAAGAAGATGAATAAGGAACAGGGCAAAGAGTAAAGATCAGCTGCACCCTTCCCTCCCTCTCTCTGATTATTTATGTGATGGCTGCAAAGCCACTGTTCTCTGGGCTGTAGCCAAGTGAGTGGGAAGGGCAACTCTCTAAAGTCCCTCATCAGCACCTGGAGCCTGTCTCCCCTTCTTTGCTTGTCGCTGTCTCTCTCTTCTCCCTGGGTGTCAGGAGGAAGTTTGGTTAAGTTAGAAGCTAGCTGTAGATGGTTCTTAGGAAAGTGTTGAACCTCAAGGAAAGAGAACCTTAGGTAAGCTCCCAGCATCCCTGCTAATTTTTCTGGAAAAGCCCAGCCCCTCTCTCCAACTACCTGCCTGTTTCCTCCCTGCACCTATCTAAAAGTTACCCAGGAACAGTTTAACTGTGTACACCCCAACAGATGCCCCATGGACATAAAGTTTGGAGTCCACACTAATAATGGAGAAGCAAATTTCCATCCTATGTGCAGACATTGTTCACCAAACCCAGCTGGGAAGCCCTTAGATCAGAACTCTTCAGGTTCTACTCTTGATCCAAACACACACAGGATGGGGTCTAGAACTCATGAATAAGGTTCTGTAGTCCAAAGGCTCAACATCTGAGTATTTATCCCTCTGGATTTGCCAACTATAACCCAGGTCTTCAAGCCTGTGAGCAGATGGGGCCAGCCCAGTCCCCAAGCTGCTGTGAGCTAGAAAGGGCAGGGAGCGGGTTTAAGAAGGTACCTTTAGTGGAGCTGCCTGGCATATTTTTGTTGCAGGAAGTGTTTAATTTTGCATGTTTTCCTCTCTTTCCAACTAAAGGAGGTCATACTGTGGGTCGTAGAGCCTTGACAATGCCATTCCCCCTTCACACGCCCCCTTGACAGACAGTAGCTTTTCTTGCTGACCACAGATCTTGTATTCTTCTCCACTCCTCCCAGCTCCAAAATCAACTTTAGTTTTGGCTAAATCCATCTTGCACCAGCAAATCAAGTCTCTCCATGTAGGGAAAAAAAAAAATCCTTCATCTCCTACTAGGTCAACCCTACCATAGAGAAGGCAGGGGCAGGAGAGTCTGATTGAGAATTTATTGTGAATCAATTTCCCCCGCTCCTTTCCAGAGTGGGTAGTCAGGACAGGAGAAGCAAAGCTGGGCTAGTGGGTCTCTCCCCATTTCACTACTCTCCTGGCCCACAAAGAAGAGAGCCCCTTGGTGTCCAGCCTGAGGGCCAAAGGAAAGCTCACTCAGAGTAGGGAACTTCACCTCCTGTAGAATACACTGTGGTGTCTGTCCAGCTGATGCACACACACACACACACACACACACACACACACACACACACACACACACACACACACGCTTCTGGCAAACAGTCCCGCGTGCAAAGGAAAGAGGCAAAATCATGCCTCCCCACCACGCAGAGGTTCAATCCCTCTCTCTTCCCCTTGCTTCTCAATCTCTTTCACCCGTGGACGTTTTTTCCTGCTTCTCTTGACCTTGCAAAGAGGTCATTCCAGTAGAATTTTGAATTTTATTTTATTTTTTGCTTTGTCAGTGGCTGTGGTGAAATTGTGCTTGTGTTTGTGATTTCTTTGGCAATGATTTTCAGTTGTTGGTCATAAGGGAGGGTGGAGGGTGGGAGTGGGGAGGGGAGGGGACCTAGAGCTCTAATTGTTTGTTTTGGAAGAAAAAGAAAAAACAAAAAAATATATATCACTCTAGAAAACAAACCTCTCCTGTGTTTTATTGTGCGTTGCTTCTCTTCTTGGGCATTAAGTAAGGACCCCAGTTGCTTAAAAGCTTGGCTTCCAACAAAGACAAGTTAGTGTCCGCAGCCACAGGCTTTCTCCTCAGACCTTCCAGAAACATCTCCCTGCTTTGGTGGCCCTGACACCTGGTGGGTACTCAGGTCTCAAGACCACAGCTTAAACTGGCAAGATCCCTTCAGTAGAACTGAGAGAGCAGTGAAGGAGAGTGATTCAAGGATGGGGGTCTTTACCCAGACAAAGTTGCCCTGGAGATCTCCCCCACTGACTCAGGAAGAGAGAGTCCAGCTTGTAGCTCCTGGAGATGCAGCATTTCTAACCACTTCAAAATACCCTTCGAGGGTAGAGTCAGTAGCCTTCCTCTGCTATTGCCTAAAGATGTATACAGGTGGAGACCCAGCGGTGGCAGAAAGCCTGGATGGTTCAAATAGTTTAAACCTTAGGATTCCTTGTAGATGTCCCCCTGACACATACACCTAGAGTCGGGTTCATAGGACAGCAGCTTTTGGTCTGAGGCTTGATGTGTCTGGAGGGTTGAGGCCAGGGTGTATGGCAGTTCTCCAAAGAAAGCCACCAAATGTGGGACACAAATGTTTCAGGAGGGGAGAGAATAATTCATTTCCAAAAGATTTTCCAGAATTACACTTGGCTTCAAGAGGTGTCTCCTTGTTCCTCTCACATTGCGGTGTCCCCGCAAGAGCCTGTCTTGAAGTCCGCGGTTCCTGGAAGCCTTGCTTTTCGTACTCAGTCCAGAGGATCCCTGCAGCAGCCGGCCTGCAGCCCTGTCGCCGGCCTAGCGCACGCTTCTCGCTCGCTGCACACACCACACTGCAGCCGAGACATTAAGGCTTGAGGTTGAGCTGGCGATAAAGGCCGGCCCTACCCCTTTCTAGCGAAACGGCAAGGGGATCTGAGAAATAGGAGGCAGGAGACCAGGAAGCTCCGTCGGCAGCTGGGACAGGCGGCCTGCCAGGAGGGTTATGTTAAAGAAGAAAAATTAATCTGGCTTTACAGCTGGTGTGGACTGAGCTGTTTCTCCATCCTTGGCTCTCCAGGCTCTGCCGACAGCAGAGTGAGCCAAGGAAGCCAGTTTCTGCCAAAAGGAAACATAAAAAGCGAGGCTGGAGACCGGGTCTCGGCATGGTAGGAGGCTAGGGCGTCTGGAGTGGCCTGGGGCAGCGGCGTCTGGGTCCCCAGCCCCGGGTGGCTTCTTTCAAGACAAACAAAGGCGAATGTGCAGAGGTTCAGAAGCCCAGAGATGGGGAAATCAGTTGTCGAGAGAGAGAGAGAGAGAGAGAGAGAGAGAGAGAGAGAGAGAGAGAGAGGCAGAGAGAAGCCTGGAGAGGAATTCAATGCCGTGTGCGCAGCAATAAAAGAATATGACCGCTATAAAAGTTTATAGGGTATAAATTTCTGAAGGTTAAGAAACTAACCAGCAGCAAAGCAAACAGTGAAGGGAAACTTTCCGGAGATGAGCAGTGCAGATGAGGATGAGCCTGGACTCCAGACCTCGTGGGAGAATGAGTGGGCCATGTTACAAAGCCCCTACCCTCTCCCTTCTTGTGCCCAGGTCTGGGGCTTGGGGTCTGGAATTTGGGAATTAGGGCGGTGGAGTAGGATTCCCGAAGAGTAAAAAGTGAAGAAGCTTGCAGCCAGGAGGAAGAACATTTTGCTGTCTCCAAAGCTTCAGCCACCTAAATTCTGACTGTTGTCTTTGTTCTTTTTACATTCCCTTTAGAAGAGCCAGTCAAAACTAAGAAACTCTTGTACACACGGGGACGGACACACGATCCATCAGGGCCAGACGTCTAGGGGAGATCCTTCTCCAGGTCCATTCCATAACCTCAGACTTTCGCATCTCTCACAAAAGCTCAATTGTTACCCCTTAGGATGTGAAACAATCGTGTAGGGCTTTAAAAGTGGTCCTTCTTTTACTGACCATAAACAGTGCACTGCTTAGCTTCTCCAACAGAAATTAGGGACTAGGTGGATTATAGATTCTTTTCCCTTTAAGTTATCTGGACGGTTCCACGAACAGTTTTTTATTCCAAAGCCTTTTCTCTTATCTGCTTTCATTTCTCTTTCCTATTTCTAGGCATAATGAAAGTTTAATCGTTTGTTTAATCCTCTGCTGGTTCTCAGAGAACCTGGATGTGCAGATAGAGGACACTTTTTGCAGAGTGGCCGCTAGATGGCACCCTTGCTCCATGTGAAATTTTCCAGTGCTGTGGCTCAGGGCTCCTGCCGGTCTACATAGCACCTTGTTCGGTCCTGTGTCTAGGAACTCAGAGCTACCAAAAGTCATGAATAATTTGGACATAATAAAAATATAGGGTTTATTATGGTCCTTTCCCCTATTGTATGTATTTCAATTATGGTAGCGTTTCTCTCTCTTCAAATGGTTCATTTTCTGAATTTCTCACACTAAGAAGACTGTTTCCCAGTTGCTGTGTTTGGTGGGACGAGAAATGCCTGGAAACTGGGGATAATATTAATAATAAAAATATAGAAATAATGGGCCCAAATCAAGGAGGCGAATTGGTTTGGAAAGATGAGATTTCCCTGCAGTGGAGGTGAGAATAAGGTGCAGGCCAGTGGACCAGGTGAGAGGGGTGAGCCTGGAGATCTCTTGAAGCTACCCAAGGCGAGCTGCCCACACCTGCTGGAGAGCGAATCCGATGTGCTACCCTAGAGATTCCCAAATGTGGGAGGAATGAGATTTAGCTTTGATGAAGATTCCATGGTGCCTCAAGACAGAGGGCCCACAGCCTCAGAGGGCGCTGACTCCGTCCAGGTCTGGGCTGGGCGAGTGCCTGGCCACCCAGGCTCAAGCAGGGCCTCCCCAGGGAGGCGGGGATGGAGGACCGCTTCTTGTATCCTTTGGGAGGCTCAGCCAAAACCATGAGCATCTTCTGGATAGGAGCAGGGGCAAGCCTGGCCGTAGGGGAGCAGCCCCTGAGTTTAATGCTCCGGGGTTTCCAGGTGAGAGCCTTGGCTCCCTCCCGCGTGCCCAGGCTCTGCCCCTGGCTTCTCTGCTCTGGCAATCCATGGGGAAGCGGGTCTTTCTGCGATGCTGCAGCGGGAGGCCTGGACTTTTCGTTCTGAGGCCATTGTGATTGCCTCTGCTGCTGATTCCCAATCTTCAGTTCCCTCTCAGCCAAGCCAGAACCTGCCTTCAACTTGAGCTGGGGTGGGCCACCCCCCTCCCACTCCAAGTGACCTCAGCTACAGCCTCTTCTTCCCCCCCCCCCCCCGCAGGACCAGGTGCAGCGAAGCTAGCGGAGTGTGTCTCTTCAGCTTGAGTTTCTCCAGTAAATCTGTGCTCCATTGGGTGTTTATAAATTATCTCCACGCTCTTTCTTGTTTTTTCTTATAACAGAAACGTTTTCCTTCCATCAGAAATTTCTGGCACGGTGAAGAGATGATTTAGAACAAGCCATTGAATTTCTACCTCACCAATGACTCCTCAAATCATGACCATAAAATCCTCCGCACTTGATAAAAAATGTTCGCTTCCGCGACAGCTTGACTCTGCCTTAGGTCGCCTCACCACCCCCTTAGCCTTGCGCTAAAATAAAAATAAAAATAAAAATAAAACACAAACAAAAACCAAACCAAACCAAAACAAAACAAAACAAAAAGCCCCGGAGCCTGGTTCACTTTTTCTTTCTCACTTTCCTCTTTTTTTTTTTTTTTTTTTTTTTTTTTTTTTTTTTTTTTTTTTTTTTTTTTTTTTTTTTTTTTTTTTTTTTTTTTTTTTTTTTTTTTTTTTTTTTTTTTTTTTTTTTTTTTTTTTTTTTTTTTTTTATTCCCCTTTTACTCGCTGGACTTACTTTAGAAGGTTGAGTGGGAAAAGGCCCTTGGAAACGTTGTGGTTTCATTTTTACAAAGCTTGGAACTCATGAGATCCCCCAAAGAAGCCTTCCGGAGAATCAGCAATAGATCGAATTTATTTGTGAAATCGATTCTGCCTTTGTTGTAGAGAATTTCTTTCTCCTTCTCTCTGTCTATTCGGCCTTCCTTTTGCTCATCAGCTGCCTCAGGAGGCCATTGGTTCTGACTCTCACACTGGACCTCCCAAGATCTGGCTGTCACCAGACTTGTGCCAGGTACACAGATAAGCTTCTGTCCTTAGAGCTGGGGCAGCCAGTCAGTTCGGTTCCTCCTTCTGGGTTTGAGGCTTCAGATTTTCAGATTTTCAGGGTACTTTTAACTCCAAGTAAAAGGAAAATGGAGACCTCCATGGCCCTGCTTTATCTGAACTCCTTTACCCCAAGGTCAGTGCAGGTGGTCAAATGGGTACACATAGCAATAACAGGCACCCTTAGCCTAGGGCACTCACTGGAGGACATAGACAGCAGAGACCAGGGCCCTGGCGCCCGACCTTAGCCTCCGTTATTCTCATTTCTTTTGGTGTGTTGGTGAAATTGTCAGGGTCTATACCTGGAAGGCCTGTGTGGAATGTATAGGGATTGGCTCCAGCTGGGGCTAGGTTACTGGATCCCAAGATCTGGACACAGGTGTGGAGCAGCCACAAAAATAGTCATCCTTTTGATAGTATCAGATCCCTTTCTCTCTCTAGTTTTCCCTGTGCTAAGTAGAGACTAAAGCACCTTCAGAAGGCCTCCTCTTTCCCTTACAGTGCTCTCCAACCTCCAGCAGGTAAAAGCATGTAAACTGCAGAACTGGCAACCTTGGCAGAACTTTGTTCTGCCTTAGCATTGCCCATTACCCAGAAAGTTTCTTCTTCCTCTCCGAGGCCCACTCAGACCCCCTTTACATAGGAAATCTTTGCGCATTTGTTTATTGAGGTAAAGTTCGGCCTGTGACTTGAGCAGGGACAGCTTGGGGTGGTAATGGTGGTTTGGGGTCTCTATAGAGGGTGTAGGGGCAGGTGTGTCTGCGAAGCTGAAGGAGGCAAAAATCTTGGGAAACTCACCGTTTGTGCTGAAAAGGAAAAAAAAAAAATCAACAGCAACCCATAATCTGTCTCATTTCAGCTTAGTCGCCCCCACCATGCTTCAGTTGGGCGGCGGGGGCGATCGAAGCAGCAGTTTTATAGCTGTAGAGGAAAGAACTCGTAAAATGCTAACAGCTTTTATGCGCTGCGGCATAAACAACAACAGACTCCGGCTTTATTGCGTTTTATAGTTTGTTAAAGAGTTTACAGCCGTTTTTTGGGGGCTGGTTACCCAGCCAATTCCCTCCACACGATAGTTAAACCTTTATCAATAATAAGGAAATTGATCATTACAGCTTTAAATATGACTACCTCGTTTGTTTGAAAATATGTTTAGGAGAGGAAGCTGTATGATTTGATAACTTGTATTAAAATACCAATTACATTTATAGGACCTTTTAAAACTCGGCGCAATTAAACCGTGTTCTTTTACATTTTTCCGAAGCGACCCTGACATTTAGAAAGACTCCAATTGCCTCGTTAAAATCGCGAAATTAACAGCGTGCCTACGCCAGGCGCAGCTTTGTGAATGTGTGTGCGCGCGTGGTGTTTTTCCGTGACTCCCCCACATCAGTCTTTGGGGGTGGTCTGCGAAGGTATTTGATTTGTTGTGAGGCAAGAGATATCTCATTAATGTAGGTAGTTAAACAGATTTAATCCGCATTCGCTGTTCTTCCCCTCCCTCTCCCCCTCTCCCCCTCTCTCTCCCTGGGTGTTTTTTTCCCCCCTTCCCCTCCTTTTTTTCCTGCCCTCTCCTCACTCCCTGGCGCTCTCTCGCTCTAGCTCTCTCTCGCGCTCGCTCTCTCTCGCTCTCACCCTCGCTCTGCGTTCTGTCCGGGAGGAGTACCCAGAAGCCAATAGGATGCGGGGTCTCTAATGGATGCAAATGATCGTGAAAAGACGGGGCAAAATATGAAACAACTCATTTGGAGGAAAGTAAATCACCGAAAACTGTTTATGAACTGGCATCCCTTCTTCGAAATGTAAAGCGAGGACCTCTTTAAGTGGCGGTATATTTTTGTTTGGGGGGTGGGGGGTGGGGGGAGGGCGAGCGAGCCGCGGCTGCCATGCAGGCTTAGACTTTTGCAGGCTTCGCTCTTCTATTCCTGGAAAACACAAAAAGTGTGGCGGCTTCGAGATCTTCTTCGCCATTTCTTTCTTTTCCTTCCTTCCTTCTTTCTTTTTTCCCCTCCTCCTCCCTTTTCCTCTGCTTTCCTGGCGAGGGTGACTAGGAGCCGGCGAATCCGCGTTTTTTTCTTCTCTCTCTCTCTCCCTCTCTCTCTCTCTCTCTCTCTCCCTCCCTTTCCCCCTCCCCACCCCCTCCCCAACAGCCCCCAACTACAGCCTGCGCCGCTGCCGCCGCCTCAAAATTCAATAAAATGAGCTCTTATTTCGTCAACTCACTGTTCTCCAAATACAAAACCGGGGAGTCCCTGCGCCCCAATTATTATGACTGCGGCTTCGCCCAGGACCTGGGCGGCCGACCCACCGTGGTGTACGGTCCCAGCAGCGGCGGCAGCTTCCAGCACCCGTCGCAAATCCAGGAGTTCTACCACGGGCCCTCGTCGCTGTCCACGGCTCCCTACCAGCAGAACCCGTGTGCCGTGGCGTGCCACGGAGACCCCGGCAACTTCTACGGCTACGACCCGCTGCAGCGCCAGAGCCTGTTCGGTGCGCAGGATCCAGACCTGGTGCAGTACGCAGACTGCAAGCTCGCGGCCGCCAGCGGCCTGGGCGAGGAGGCCGAGGGGTCTGAACAGAGCCCATCGCCCACACAGCTATTTCCCTGGATGCGCCCTCAAGGTGAGCTCCCGTCGGGCCTGCCCGGGTGGGAAGGGGCCAGGAGGGTCCCAGGCCGGCCGAGGGGAGGGGGACTGGGCAGGCTCGGAGCATCTTCTGCTCCTTGAGGACTTGTGGGCTTCGTTCCAATCACCTACCTCTTCTCCCTTATTTTCTTTTTTTCCCCTTTGAAGGGGGATCGCTTAGCGAATTTCCTGAACCCATAAACCAACCCCTCACCCCCTTTTACTTTTCTTCTTCTCTCTCCTTCCTTCCCTTTTTACTGTTTTATGGGGGCTGTGGAGAAAAAGTGGTGGGAGTGAGTGGGGGCGCCCATCGTTTGCACTTCTCAATTGCTTTATAGTTTAATTACCCTGAAGAAACTTTTCTTCTAGGGCAAAGGCTCTGGGGGCTTTTCAAGGTGGGTTCGTGGGTTCCCACTCTGGCTTTTTATTCTTACTTCCTTTCCACAGCCTACCTCCTAAACTTTATGGCACTTTTAATATATTTGAGTGTTCCCCCCCCCATTCTGGGTCTGATTACCAGGGGAAGGGGCTCCCCCTTTTTGGCCTCTGCAGATTCAGTGCTGTCTCGTCCCCCTCGGCCCCCCCCTCCTGCTGACCGCGGCCTCCGCGCGCTCCCTCCCGCCCCTGAATTAAGGTCCCCTGCCCTCATTATCTTGGTCTCCTAGGCTGGTTCACGAATCTTCCAACCTTCTCTGTCTCTGCCCCCTCCCCCACCCTCCCCTCTGTCTGGCCCTTTCCCCCATTCCCAGCAGCCGCCGGACGCAGGCGAGGCCGCCAGACCTACAGCCGCTACCAGACCCTGGAGCTGGAGAAAGAGTTCCTATTTAATCCCTATCTGACTCGCAAGCGGAGGATCGAGGTATCGCACGCGCTGGGACTGACAGAGAGACAGGTCAAAATCTGGTTCCAGAACAGGAGAATGAAGTGGAAAAAAGAGAACAACAAAGACAAGTTCCCCAGCAGTAAATGCGAGCAGGAGGAGCTGGAGAAGGAGAAGCTAGAGCGGGCGCCCGAGAGCGCCGAGCAGGGCGATGCGCAGAAGGCAGACAAGAAGTAGGCTCTAGCTAGGACTGCTTGGGCCGGGGCTTGCCCGCACGTCCGCCGGTCCCTCCTGCGACCACACCGCCGTCGCCCGCTCCCCCGCCTCCGAGAGCTCCGGCCCCGCGAGCGGAGCCAGGAGCTGGGCCTCCCACCGCAGCGTCCCCGCCGCGCCAGTCCCCGCTAGTGGTAGTATCTCGTAATAGCTTCTGTGTGTGAGCTACCGTGGATCTCCTTCCCTTCTCTTGGGGGCCAGCGGGGGGGGGGGAAGAAAAGGATTTAAAACATGGACTCCCTCGCCCAGCGAGGGTGAGCGACTGCTGCCTGCCAGAGCCCCCCTCGCCCCCGCCCCATGTAAAAAAAATCCTTGTGCAATGGTCTATTTCCTTTGCGTGCTTCTTTGTAACGACCAAGGTACCGATTTCTGCTAAGTTCTCCCAACAACATGAAACTGCCTATTCACGCCGTAATTCTTTCTGTCTCCCTCTCTCTCTCTCTCTCTCTCTCTCTCTCTCTCTCTCTCTCTCTCTCTCTCTTTCTCTCTCTCCGCCCTCCCCGCGTTCTCATCTTTCCTCGCAACCCCGCTCCCCGCTGCCCGCCCCCAGATCGCTGGCTTTCACTCTTGCTTCTCTCTTTCCTCCTGTTCCCCCCCCTTTGGTTTGACAATTTTGTCTTAAGTGTTTCTCAAAAGAGATTACTTTAGTTAGCATGCGCGCTGTGAGCAATTGTTAAAAGTGTTCTTAGGTTTGCTGTGAAGAGAATGTATCCTGTATCCGTGAATTGCTTTATTGGGGGGAGGGAGGGCTAATTATATATTTTGTTGTTCCTCTATACTTTGTTCTGTTGTCTGCGCCTGAAAAGGGCGGAAGAGTTACAATAAAGTTTACAAGCAAGAACCCGAGACTGGCCGGGGGCCGGCGCTCCTCATTCGCTCCCAGGAGCCTTGCAGGGCTGGGGGGCTCGGGGGGAGCTAGGAGCTGGTCAGCAGGCTCCTGGGCTGGCCTAGGCTAGGTCGCCGAGAGGAGGGGGCGGGGGCTGGAAGCAGGTGGTACGAGTCCCCAGGCCCAGAGGCGCAGGGGGTGAGGGAGGCGGCTGCTCGTGATTGGAGGAGAGAGGATCGAGGGAGGGGAGCCAAGAGAAGCCCCCTCCCTTTGCCTTCCTAGGCTGCTGGGCCCCGGAGACTCGAGCGCCCAGGCCGCTCTGGAGAGGAGATGTGCCCAAGCTTGGGGCTCGTACCCCCTGTCACTTCTCTCTTTGTTTCCGTGTGTATCCTGGGGGGCGGGGGGCTCTGGAGGAGGTGAAGTAGCTGATGAGTTCATATTTTCATCTTTCTCGGACTTAGGTTGGGGAGCCAAGAGCAGAGGGAAGAGGTTCCTCCCTACCTCCCCTTTCTGGGATGTGGCTACTTTCTCCCAGTTTCTAGGCCGCGGCCTTCCTTCCTTCGTTCCTCTGCCTCGCTGGCAGCCACGCTCCACTGAGTGAAGCATCCGCCTTCCGGAACCGGGAAAGCAGCAAGCCGGACCCAAACCCCCCTCCTCCCTTCCTTTTTTTTTTTTTCCCCATCTCCATTCAGTCCTTTTTAAAAATTATTTTTGTATTTTTTGTTAGCAACCTTTTATTATTATTATTATTATCATTATCATTATTATCTTTAGTCACCAGAAATCTCAGCGTCCAATGCCTGTTGGGTTAGATTCCTGCCGGAGGAAAGCCTTAAAACGGGAGTCCAGGCTCACCTCGTCCCTCCTTTTAAAACAGCAGCAGCCCGGATGAATTAGCCTGGCTTAATAAATACTCTGACAGCACCCACCCACCAAGTTGCGCACGTTCAATGTCTGTGTCTGTCTCAGGCTCTGTAACCGGCTGAGGAAAATGGGTGGTGGTGGGGTGACAACACGGATCGCTCAGAGGTTATTTATTCCTCCTTCCTCCCCAAATCACTCCAGCAAGCTGCCTCCAGCCCGCGGGGGTCCACAGCGGCCCTTGAGCCCCCAGCCCCAATTCGCAGAGCTTGGCCTTCCCATTCATTATTGATCATATTTTATAAATCCAACGCCACACAATTTTTTCCACATTACTGAGAGCCGCCGGGAGGCCGTCAGATCATTGGCCGAGGGACTATCACGTGGGCCAAGGTCACGTGGTCCGGAGAGGAAAAAGGGGGTCCTTTTTGGTGTAAATCTGGACTCTAATTCTGTAATATATCAAGGAATCTCGTAAAACCGACACTAAAACGTCCCTGACTACAAATCATCCGGCCAAATTATGAGTTCATTGTATTATGCGAATGCTTTATTTTCTAAATATCCAGCCGCAAGTTCGGTTTTCGCTCCAGGAGCCTTTCCCGAACAAACTTCTTGCGCTTTTGCTTCCAACCCCCAGCGCCCGGGCTATGGAGCAGGTCCGGGAGCCCCGTTCTCCGCCTCCGTGCAGGGCCTGTACCCCGGCGGGGGGGGCATGGCGGGCCAGAGTGCGGCCGGTGTCTACGCGGCCGGCTACGGGCTCGAACCGAGTTCCTTCAACATGCACTGCGCTCCCTTTGAGCAGAACCTCTCCGGGGTGTGTCCGGGCGACCCCGCCAAGGCGGCTGGCGCCAAGGAGCAGAGGGACTCGGACTTGGCGGCCGAGAGTAACTTCCGGATCTACCCCTGGATGCGAAGCTCAGGTAACACCGCGCACCCAGCGGTCCCGAGCCGCAATGTCCGGGCCACAGTTCCCCCCCCCCCGGAAGGTTTCCTTTCCCGGTAGGGCACCCCTCTCTGTGCCCAGGGTACTGCTTGCTGCAGATCGGCCATTGCCACGCCATTTAAGTCTGGGCTGGGACCCCGCGCGCCGTCCACCCCCCCCTCCCCAGTGTTGCTCCGTGCTCTCAGGCCCTGGCAGATCTCTTTTTGCCGACGCCACAGTGCTCAAAGCCCCCAGCCCATCTCCAACCCTTCCTCCCGGCCTTTTAGCTTTAAATATTTATCAGCAGCGCCGGCACGGGCTGGAGAGGAGGCCGTTTGTCTTGCCTAGGAAGGCTGGGGTTTGCAGAGAATAGCCATTAGGGTCTCCCCCAACCCCCGCCTTCCCTGTCTGAGAGCTCAATTCTGGGTGTGTCCCCCAGCCCTAGCTTGGATAAGATATGGAGGAGGGGGTCAGACGCTAAGCAGTTCTCCCCTCTCCCCTCCTTTCCAGCCAACCCCGCTCCCCCATCATTCCCACCAGGACAATTAGAGGTGGGCTCTAGAGGCCTGGCGGAAGGAGGGGGTACAGAGGAGCTGAGGATCCAGCCAGAGACACAGAGCCATAGAGAAGCAAAGGGAGTTCATCTGAGGCCCACAGAGATGAGCTACTGACTCCTTCCTGCCCCTGGTGGACTTAGGAGGGTGGGATAGAAAAGAGGCAGGGGTCTCATGAGAGCATAGGTCTTTTCAGGTGCCTTTCCTGGACTCCTGGGGTACAGTCAAGTATGAAGGAATCCCTCCAGAGGATAACTTTTCTTTGGGGGAAGGGATAGGACTCTATGAAACCAAACCAAGAGTAGAGTGTAAGCCACCCAGTAGCTGTTTTAGGAACCCTAAGACACCAAGGATTCCACCAGGTCTCCTTCAAAGCTCCCTGACACATCCCTTTTCCCCATTTCCTCAAGACAGATGGGCTTGGGAGCCAACTCCGAGGCTCGGAAGATCCAAACCGTCAGACTGAGACTCATCAGGGTTGGGGGCCGTGAGCAACCCAGTTCTCACACCACGAGTATTGGTTGTTTGGGGCTACTTTTATCTATCATGCAATTGAATTGATTTTCCAGTTGGTTTTACCAAAGGACGCCCCCCCCCCTTTCCTTCATAAACATTTCAGCTTGGCTTGTATCTAACTTGAAGTTAAGGCCCCTTAGCCCCTCCTCTTTCTGATCCCTTTCCCAAGAGGGCTGACACCAGCAACTCTTCAAAGTCCTGGGTTCGGGGCCTAAGCTGGGAGTTCACAGGTAATCTCAGGTAGTCTTCAGCCCCACCATAAGAATCTTTACCTTTCTCTCTTCTCTTGGCCCATGGGTCTTCTTTTCTTCCTTGCAGTCCTGGAGGGTAAAGACTGCTTCAGACAATGAAGTTATTTGGGCAAGAAGGCAGGCAGGTAGTCAGGCCTTGCTTGATACTTACTAGGAAAGTAAGCAACTGCTCTTCGGCTTATAGTTTCAGGGTGCAGGGAAGTAAATTATTGCCTTTTCCCCATTCCATGACAGACTCAGGTAGGGACTCAGCCTAAAAGGCCATTTTGTTTCTCTTTTCTTCTGAGACCAGGCCTGGACCCCCCACTCTGAGACATTAATATGGTTTCCAGAGTCCCTTACCTCAAAGGGCATCTGAAAAGGGAAAGTGTAGACTTGGAGCCTTTGGCCCCAGAAAGTGACTGAATATTAATTTGTTCTCATTCTATGCTAGCCCTTTAGGAATCCAGCCTTCAGGAGCCAGCAGCTGAGATCCACCTGGCTTTCAGAAGCTCAGCAACTACCTTTCTTTGATTATAGGACTATCTGATGTGGTGAGGCTGGCCTGTAAACCCAGCACTTGTCATTTAGGAGGCTCAATCAGAAAGATTGCTCTTAGATTGAAGCCACCCAGAAGCTACTAGCAAGGCCTGAGCTTAAAAAGCACAGCAACTCTTGTGCCCCCCCATCCCCCGGCACACACACACACACACACACACACACACACACACACACACACACACGAAAAGAAGAATAGAAAGAAAATAATGTTTGCCTTGAGAAGCTTAGAAAATTTTCTGCACATAGCAGAGGAAGGGGTACCGTGAAGTGTGGGATAGTATATGAAACATTAATTTGGTTCCAACTATGTGACCTTATTCTGCCCTCAGACCTCAAAGCACCTAGGAAGGAGATGGGAATTCTCTTGGTGTTTTTCTCACACTGATTCTTTTTTTTCTCTCTTTCTCTCCTAAATACTGTGAGTAGGAACTGACCGAAAGCGAGGCCGCCAGACCTACACCCGCTACCAGACCCTGGAGCTGGAGAAGGAATTTCACTACAATCGCTACCTGACTCGGCGGCGACGCATCGAGATCGCGCACGCGCTCTGCCTCACCGAAAGACAGATCAAGATCTGGTTTCAGAACCGGCGTATGAAGTGGAAAAAGGAGAATAAAACCTCGGGCCCAGGGGTCCCTGGCCAGGACAAGGCTGAGGAGGAGGAGGAGGAGGAAGAGTGAGAGACCCGAGAAAGCGTAGAGGAGAGAGAAGAACCCCATTCTGGAAACTGAAGCATGAAACTGAAATAAGGGGGGGGGGAACTCTATTTAAATAAAATAATTTTAAAAAGCAAGGAGAAAGGTAAAATTTGGGCTTCTCAATACTGTAAAAAGAATACTACCTATGGGAAAGTGTGTTGTCTGTTTTTGTACAGTATGGGAAGGACATTATCTACCTGCTCCGTGGCTTTCTGGAATGTGCCTCCCTTTTTCTATGTTGCTAGTAAAGTCTTTGTAAAATCTTGCTGTTTTGTAAACGCTCTTCGACGCTGTCTTTGTGGACTGTGGTTCCCTGCCTACCCCCATACTTCCCAGTAGTGGCATTGAAATGCCATAGGGAGCCTTGAGGACCCACTAGCTCCTGTGTCTGGTGCACTTGACTGCTGATCCTGGCTCCTACCCATTCCCATGAGCCTCTTACTGTATATCTGAAGGATGGAGAATAAAACAGGATTAAAAATCGACAGATTTTGTACTTTCTGTCTCGCCTTGGGCTATGATTGCTAGGGGATGAGGGGTGGTGGTGGGTGGATTTCTTAAGGCCCCTCTATAGGCCTTTTCTCTGGGTGCTGGATTTGTTTTTATTTCCCAGATGCCTCTACTATAGACACAGCTAACTAATAAGACCAATATCTCTCTCTCTCTCTCTCTCTCTCTCTCTCTCTCTCTCTCTCTCTCTCTCTCTCCAAAGCACACAATTCTCAATTCTCATATTTACAAGCTGACAGTATACAAATGTATACACTGTATACACTGTTATAGTCACAAATAAACATAGATGTCCATATATTCACAAATATACATACAGGCTTTTACATAATCCCGGCTCCATGCCCAGAACCCATGCATTCACATTCACACACACTCACAAGTAAACACGCATTCACAGCCACTCACAGCCACATTGTACACCAATGTACATTCACACATTGAATTCTAAACACAGGCTCACATTTGCCCCCAAGTAAATCCATCCAGGAGACCATATGCTCAGTTACATAGTCCCAAAACATAACAAAACCCCCACCAATTAAAAACCTTCCAGTTCCACAAACACTTTTTCTTATCCAGGCCTTTAAATGAGACTATGAAATCCGAGCCTGGTGTTCAGTCACAAACATTGTGATGAAATCCAAAATGAGTAGGCCTCGAAAAAGAGGAACGGAAGAAAAGCAAAAGGCGAACACCCCGAACCACCCCACCTCTGGAGTGGTCTGGGCAGAGGCCAGGCCAGCGAGTAGAGGCTTCTTGGCCAGTCCAGTGCAACCTCCTCGCCAGGGTGCTTACAGCTTTCTGCTCAGTCCGCAAACATTTTCGGTCAGCATGATTTTTAAATTTTTATTTCAATTTATTTTTACTTCATGTATTAAAATCCATTTTGTTCTAAATTGACAAAGGCAATCTATATGAAACTTTAAAACTGTACAAAAAAACTAGTCCCATGAGCTAGAGCCCAGGGAGTTTACCGGGCTGGGATGGCCGGAGTGTCTGCAGCGATCGCGGCGCCGGCAGCCGGGGCTTCCTCTTAGTTGGTTGGCCTGCTCTTGAATGTTGCCAACCTGGAGCCTTGTGAGGGGCACACACACGGGAGGGGAGGAAAAAGAAGAAGCAAAATTTAAAAAGGAAGTTATTTCGTTTTCTGCATTAGGTTACCAGAAGCCCAACCTAAAATGTAGAGGCTTTATATTTGTTTTTGATTTTTGGAAATCTGCAAAAGCTGGGCGAGTTATTATTAATTTTGCAAACCGCTGATGGCTGGACAAAACCCTAAACAATAGTGTTTTTCCGAAACTCAGATCTGCAATATTGATTTTTAATATTTATTCGTTTACAAACCCTCGATTTTTAAAGCACACCATCTTAAACCGAAAAGGATTGAAAAAGGTGGTTGGTTTTCAGAAAAATATGCTTAATTTGAATTTGTAAGAAAAGGCCCTTGAAACCTGCGGCTACAATTTGAAAGATAAGGCCCTAAAAACCTGCGAATTCCCCAGTAGGGACCGCGGCAACCACTGGAGAGCCCAGGGATTTCTCCTAGGGAACCAAGGCCCGGAGAGCGGGCTTTTAGGCGGGAGAGGTCGCGATCTGGATTCTTCCTTCCCCAGTTCCTAGGGTGCTGAGGTGGAGAATCTGCTTGTTACACTAATCAGGTCTGGCCGCCATCCAGGACACCTTTCCCTCCAGAGGCAAAAACTAGACCCTGAGGGCTGACCCCCCCTCCCCGCACCCCACACACACACACACACACACACACACAGACACACACACACACACACACCTGCAATGCTGCTAGCCTCACAGGTGGGGGAATCCCATAGTCTCTAGGGTTAGGAATGGGGGCGGTGTTCAGAGCAGTAGAGGAGGTATAGAAGCTTTCTTTTTTGCCACGATGCAGATAGCAGCATCCAGCACCGTCTGCTGCTTTTGCCTCACCCTTCTATTGCCTCAGAACAGTCCCACGTGGAAGATTTGGGGGGAATTTTTACTATAAAAGACAGACAGCGCTCTTGAGGAAAATGTGGAGGTTTTAGAGAAAATCCCAGTTCTAGCTGGATCTCTATGGCTTCTCCACCCCGAATTCCTGTACCTCAAATGTCACCCCGCCCCAGATTGGGGTTTCCCTAAAAAGAGAAGGGGAAGAAAAGAAGATGGCGACTGAGAAAAGGTTGCTGGTGGAGCAGCCATGAAGAAATGCAATAAATTCCTTGTTGTTTTATGAAAATTTACAACTTTGTGATAGAAGTTTATGAGTGGTTGAATCCAGCGATTGGCCGGCGCCGGTCATGTGGCCGGGCGATCGTGAACATGAACTTTTTATCATTTCCCTGGTGGTTATAATGCAGCATTCTTTTGGACACCACACCTAGGTCGGAGCACTGCCGTCCTTCAGGGCTCCAGCCTCTGGATATTTTTATACCTCAATATCAGTTCGATAGAGCAAAAGAGAGAGAGAGAGAGAGAGAGAGAGAGAGAGAGAGAGAGAGAAAGAAAGAGAGAGAGAGGGAGAGAAGAGTGAGCGAGAGAAGGAAGAAGGGGTGGGAATTACACAAAAGAGAGAACGAAAAATAATTTTGATTCCTAAGTTAATTTGCTCGCTGATATGAGATTTGTAGTCATCATGAAGGGTAAATGGACAATCTGCCCAGGACTGAAGCCTGATACCATTTTTCAAAGCCAGAACTTACTCTATTTTCTATGCAAATATCAGAAAAGCGAAACAACCTCTCTCAAGTCTGAGAGGGGGAAACGACGGCTCTCAGGTTGGGACAATATTATTTGGAAGCTGAAGAAGAAACCGAACGCTCTTTTTTTCCCTCCCTCCCCACCCATTTGAATCCAGAGAAGGAAAAACCCTCAAGTTCTGCAAAGGTAAGGGAGATTCTACAATTCTTATTCTTTTGCATCGTTTTTTTTGCAGGGGGTGGGGCTTAGGTTTTTCTCCCTCCCCCCACCCCCATCCCAAGACCGGGTTGAACCCCACCTCTGGGCGCTGCTGGGAGAAGCTCCCCAGGAAATTCTGTGGTAAAGAGAGAGGGGTAGCTGCTTCCTGGATGGGGAGCCGCTGCAGGAAAGATTGGAGGGGGGAGGGAGAAACGGAAAGGGGCCTCGGAGGGAGAGCTCCAGCAAGGGGGCTGCAAAAAGAGGGTGGGGTGTCTGGGCTGCAGCCCAGCTAGCCAGTCGCTCTGGCCCTGGTGGGTTTGTGCTCACCTCCCTCCATCTCTCCCTGGTCCTGGCCTCCCTCGATTGTCCCGGTGGGGGTTCTTTTGCCCAGTGTGGGTAACGGCGATTTCCCGGATGCATTGGCACGAGAGAGAGAGAGAGGCGGTGGCGCGCTGAGGGACATCCTGGTCTCAGTAGGGCCTGGAATCTCCGCAGAGGCCAGCCGAGGGCAAGGAGGCGGCTAGAGCGACATAAAAAGAACAATTCGCAGAAAAATGCTTGCTATCTTCCTTCGGAGACATTTCTGAAATTAAAGGGTTGTGGGTGAAGGAAACCAAAGCGAGGGAAACTCCCCAGGAGGGCAGCCGAGAATCGCCCAGGTCTCTTGCCACTCCCCGCCGCCCGAGGGAGCCTCGTCTGCAGGGAAAGAGTTTTGTGGTTTTGATGCGGTAGGTTGAAGTCTGTTGGTCTGTGTGATAGATTCTGTTACTTGTGTTTTATCGATATAGGATGTGTGGATTTTGGTGAAGAAAACTGCATATCTGATACTGAAGCATTTCAAACTTTTCTGGATTCAAATGTGGTGGTTGTGAAATTATTTTATCATGCTGTTTTAGGCTTGTACAAAAAAGTAAATTTGGTTTGTGTGTTGGAGAGGCCAAGAAATACTAAACGAAAAAGAAACCTAATTAGAGAATCCAATGTTGTGTGCTTAAAAAGCCTCTGGAGGCTGAGTTCAGAGCTAAGTCCTGCCTCGAACAGCCCAATTTTGTTCCCTACCTTCTTGGGGGTGGGGGAGGGGAAGGTCTGCAGAATAAGAGACAGATTCTACGATTCAGTCCAGCTTGTGAGGGCTAAGAAAAGGGGTGAAGGGTCTCTAGGGATGCTAGCTATACGCAGAGAGATAAGTCACTTTGGGCAGGAGACACTGTGATTTAGTTTGGTTTGCACGAAGAGACTGCCTTTCTGTTTCTTAAAAGTCTGTGCAGGTCGTTCGGGTTCAGGTTGTCTAGGATTTTAGGATCTAGAGCAAATGTGTGGCTACACTGGTCTCCTGAGCTATTGGGAAAAGGAATCTCAGCCACTTGTGGAACTGGACTAGGGCTCCCTAGGAGGGGGGCGGATGGGGGGGCGCACGCAGATAAACAGCTCTAGACACAGGCCTGGGCAGGGCTCACTCAGATACATCGGTTTCTTAGTAAAAAGAATTAATCGCTAGCATCTAGGACTCTGAGACCCTATTCGAGACGGGAAACCCCCCCAAACCCACTCAAAGTAAAGGTCTTCCCCCCACTCTAGTCTTGGTGGATTATAAATCGTCCCTTCGACAATTTCCTCTGACCCAAATTATGCAGTTTGCTGCCATCTACCGTCCGTTCGGGGACAGGCGGCTTCCGCACAGCTTGCCTCTTCCCGATCCCTACGGGAGTGCTTATGGAGCCTAGGCCTCTCGGTTCGGTGGGATTCCGGCTCACGCTGCTGCTTTGGACTGCATCTTAGTCCCCAGGTGTAGATTAGAAAACGGAATGAGTCTCTCGTCACATTATCCTCAACCTTCTCCCATTTCCTGCAGACCTCCACTTATCCTAGCCACAAACCTGGAGGCTGGCAGAGGAAGAGGCAGATTTCGAGAGGGGAGTAGTACTATAACCCACGGACAGAGGGTACAGAACCAAAGGGTTAAGGGTTCCGACCCACGATCCCCCTCACCATCTAAGACACGAGACTGAAGAGATGTGAGGCCAAATCTGTTCAAGGTTTATTTAGTTTTCTTCTCAGCCAAAGGAGGGGGCTGGGCAAGGGAGGCGCCGACCAGGCAGTTCCACTTGGTTGTTAAAAGACAAACCCAGTCTGTATTCTTCCAGTTGGTTTGTGGGTCTTGCCAATTTCCAGGCTGTTGAGTCCGTGGTGAAGGAGTTGAAATGAGTTTTTTGGAAACTGTTGGTGTCTGCAAGTTAGTGTTGGTTTCCTCCCCCATTCTCGATCCTTTAATTAAAGCAATATATATATATATAATATGTATATATATGCATGCTTTGGTGAAAAATCGGGAGTGAGAAGAAATCATTAAAGAATCAAAACCTCTATAATTTCCGCTCCTGTGTGACCCTTCACACCCGGTTAACGGAACCGCTTTCCCAGAAGTGGGTGGCGAGGGCTGGGTGCGCGCCTCCGCCTCGATATTGGAGTCTTGGCCCCTGTTTTACCGGTTACTGATTAGCTCAGGCTTTCAAGCTGCAAGAGGAAGCTATGGCAATCCCTTTCAAGGTGCGGTGGCCCCCAGTTCCTGGGCGGGGGCTCCAGGAAATTGCCTGCAGTGCCAGGCTGGCCTAGGTGTTACTAAGGTCTGGCTGGGGTCTGGGAACTGTGTAGTGCTGGGGGCACACACCCCCACCGCGGCCCAGAGACGCCCTAGATGACTCCAGAGTCTGAAGCTCTCTTAGGAGCAGACCTTTAAGCTTTTTTTTTCCTCTGCTGCCAGAGAGAGAGAGAGACTGGATGGCCTGGCTTAGTGAGTCGCTCTGCGGGAGGCCCCAAGGGATCTGGCAGGAAGGTCTGGGGCCTTCCTAAATTTTTTTCTTTTGGGCAATCAGAAGGAAACATAAGGAGGGGGAAGTGGAGCTACTAGGGAGGCTTGAAACACTTAAGGGCTCTTAGGGTAAGGGTGAACTGGGGAGTGGAGAGAAGGCTCCTCCACTCCTCCTACAAGATCAGAGAGGATGCCGCTCATTTGCATAATGGAAATGAGGTCTTTGTACCTCGATTTGGACCAGTCGATTTTAGGGCCGAGTGTCCAAGTAAAGAGCCTCTTTCCAGTCTGTGGAAGCCACCACATTGCACCACTGGGAAATATTTCAGACAACCAGAATTTAGGGAGAGAATTGGGTTTGAGAGATTTTCATCCGCCCCACCCCAGGTAAAGCTGGGGGTAGGATAGGAGACGGTTCCTACTATCTAAAGAGCTGGGGAAAGAAAGGGCTTTGAACCTTAGAGGAAATAGGAAGGCTCGCTATTGTCTCACCTCTTCCTCATACAGGCAAATGCCGTTCCTAAGATCATCACCTTCTGGAGATTTTCACTCCTGAACAGAACATGACTTAGGCAACATTTCTCTTGGAGCTGAAATGTTCCTGCTTACCCACGGGACTGTAGACTCAAAGCAAGAAAATCACAATTATAAATCCTGCCTGTGGGGTATCAATCAGGACAATCCCCGTGCTGGGTACTCAAGAGTTGGTATACATTTACATCACTCCCTCAGTGAGTTGAAGGGATGACAACTATGATGGAGAACTGGCTGATGCCGGTTATGTATTTACATATTTCCCAGTGGAAACAGACAAACTGAGGTGGATGGAATCACAGACAGATCAGTAGAGATATGGCTCCAGAAACCAGGCACTCTCTGGCCCAGCTCTGCCTGCCTGCTCTTTTTCCCAAACAAACGGATCAGATGAATAAACGCTCATAAATACCTCTGGGCTTAGATAAGAGCGATGAGGCGCTATTTCCTTTCATGCCCGACTCCAGGCGCCCTGCCCCTGCCCATAGCGGCTCCATCTCCAGACAGGCAACCTGCAGAGGTGAGGTTAATTTGGGGGCTGATACTCTAAAGGATAAAGCTATTATTTTCTATGAAAGCAGGAGGCCTCCTCCTTCACCTCCTCTTACTTTTTTTTTTTAAAACGTAGGCAATTATACCATCTTTCCTATGATGAGGACGTTGTAACCAGGGAGAAGGACTGAGGCCCAAGGCCCATCCTCAATGGCAAGATGGGGGTGGTGGTGTAAATATTCTTCTGCATCCTGTTCCTTTGCTGAAACAGTCCCGAATCCTTTCACAGTACGGGCTCAGCCATTTCTAGGTTGGAACATTTCTGCTTTCTTTATCATTTGAGATTCTTTTTAAAGACCTCCCCTATGGATTAAGGCTAAGAGAGACTCCCAGGATGGTCATTGTGCCACAAAGGGACAACCTAGCAGTTGCTTTGAGTTCAAAGAGCTTCAGAGGCTACTTTGCAGTCAAATAAATCCTTACTCTTGGTCACCCATCCTCAGCCCCTTCCTATTGTCAGTGGGCAGAGCTGGACCACAAAATGAGCCCAAAGAATAAGACAGAGGTAGGTCAGCCTGGCCTGACCTCCAACATCATCTTACACTCAGTTCTCCCTATATTTGGGCTGAAAGGGAGGTTGTTACTCTTAACTGTCTGGCTCCTGTGTGCATATTAGAATGTCAGAAATACAGTGTGTCTCTCAGCTTGGGATCTGTGCTTTGGATGAGAAAAAAAAAGAGAGAGAGCTTAGATATAGTCTTCCACCCCCAACTTCTCACAACAGCAAAGTAGGTGATATAAACATGAACCATGGAAGGGGGTCTGTAGAGTGGCTGAGAGATGGACAGGAGGGTTGTGTGTATCAAGAGCTAGAGTGGGTATGACAGGTGACAATTGGAAGATGGTAACTGGCTTTCTAAGAGGATCTAGCCACCTTCCTTACAAAACTAAATTTAAACCAAGTCTTGGGATGGAATTTCAGAGGAAACTGACAATTCAAAGAGATAGCAGGAAAGAGAGAGAGGCTCTTTTCAATGGGCCCTTGTCTTCCCCAATATGAGAACCTGAAGACTCTCTTTTTAAATTTTTTTTCTTAAAATGGGGTTTCTTGGAGTAGCCCTGGCTGTTCTGGAACTCAATTTGTAGATAAGATTGGCCTCAAATTCAGGAGATCCACCTGTCTTTGCCTCCCAAGTGCCAGGATTAAAGACGTGCTCCTTGACCACCCACCCACCTATCTACTCTCAGTTCTAAGAGGGCAATTTCTTCCTGGTTACTAGGTTTACGGTGACATCCTTTATTCTAAAGATCTGTACCCAGGGATTATTCTTCCATTTGGGGTGAGGGATAAAGATGGAATGACTGGGGACAGATTGAAGGTTGAAGGCAGAGTAGACATGCAGACAAAAAAAATCACACAGGCCCGGGTTATACCTCACCCCTTCACTCTATATCACCAAATTTAAGGATTGTTAGCTTCCTTCTTTGGGGCCCCATTCCCAGTAAAGACAGCAATCTGCTGGCTGAGCTGTCCTGGGTTTAAGGACCGGCTGACCAGAAGCTATTCGCCTAGAGGAGCAGTCAGAGGGCTCACACACCCGTGTGATATTTCCTTCTGGGTCTTCTAGGCAGAGGGATCTGACTTACCTCCTCTAACCTTGAGTGTTGTGGAAAAGCAGGCATGTAATAAGCCTAAGCTTGAAAAGGGGGAAGACTGACCCGATAAACAGGCACACGGTGGTTTTCCAAACCTGCGAAGGAGGATGTTTCTTCTTTCCCTGTTTCTAAAATAAAGCAAATTAGCGGACAACTCCGACCCCCCTTTACCAGCATAAAACCCTAAAAACAGACCTTCTCCCTTCATTTGCTCTCAACGAGATCTGTGGGCATTTACCCAGCCCTCCCTTGAGGGGACAGGCCCGTGCAACGCAGGGGTTAACTTTTCTGAAAACACAATTAACTTTTCCCTATTCCTGCGTGGGGTGGGGGGGGGGAGGGTGTATTTACTTCATCACTGGGGAATGGGGTGATCTCCATCCACATGTTCCCTCCTCCCTCAAAAGCACAGACGCTTCTTTCGCAGATCCTACGTAGGTGGGAGAGAGAGAGAGAGAGAGAGAGAGAGAGAGAGAGAGAGAGAGAGAGAGAGAGAGAGGAGGGGGAAAAAGGTTGATAGGTTTGTGCGCGGGTCCCTCGTGCAGGCTGTGCTCCTCCTGGGTGCTATTTGACAATTCCTGCCTCTGCCATTGGTCAGTGTTGGATCAGATGGTTGTATTTCCTTCTGGCCCTCACTGGCACCTCGCCATCCCCCCTCAGCTAAAACCCAATCTCGGCTATACTACTAATAGGCGCGGCGCTCGGACTATAAAACACAACAAATCATAAACCCGGCTGAGCAGCAGCGGCCGCGCGCGCCTCCCCTCCCGATGAGTTCCTATTTCGTGAACTCCACCTTCCCCGTCACTCTGGCCAGCGGGCAGGAGTCCTTCCTGGGCCAGCTGCCGCTCTACTCGTCGGGCTATGCGGACCCGCTGCGGCACTACCCGGCACCATACGGGCCGGGACCGGGCCAGGACAAGGGCTTTGCAGCGTCCTCCTATTACCCACCAGCTGGCGGCAGCTATGGCCGGGCGGCGCCCTGCGACTACGGGCCAGCGCCTGCCTTCTACCGGGAGAAAGATGCGGCCTGCGCCCTCTCCGGCGCCGACGAGCCGCCCCCGTTCCATCCCGAGCCGCGGAAGTCCGACTGCGCACAGGATAAGAGCGTGTTCGGAGAGACCGAGGAGCAGAAGTGCTCCACGCCCGTCTACCCGTGGATGCAACGCATGAATTCCTGCAACAGTGAGTGTGACTTCCCGCTGTCCCGGGTGGGCCCTTGTGCAAGAAGGCAGAACTAGCGAGTGCCCCCCCCATTATCCCATTGGGAATTAGGTGGGCATCTCAGGAGATAGGACAAGGTTGGGGTCCCTGATTCCAGATGATTCTCTTGCCCGCAGAAGTTGCAAAGTTTGCAAAGTCCCAGCTGCACAGTAAGTAGGGGGAGTGAGTGGGCTCTCCCAGAGTCAGGCCAGAGCTAGAATTGCTGATCAGGAAGAGGGCAGAGGACTTAGTCTCTGGTTTTGCTATTTTCTGTATTCTCCTCCCTCTCATCCGGATCTGCCCCCCCCACCAAAGACCACTCCATTAAAATCAAGAGTGTCTCATGAAGGCGGGGGTGGGGGTGGGCGTCATGACGCCAGCATGGACAAGTTTACTGGGTTCTGGACTATATTTCCCTGAGGCTGGAGGAGGGGGCACTGGGGAGCGGTGAGACACCCGGAAAGGGGTGGTAGTCTAGGGAAGGAGGAGTAATAAGGGACAGGCGGAGGGAGTTAAGAGGACAAACTGGCGCCTGGGTCTCAGGTTGGATTATTTGGCGGTTTCAAGTCCCAATTGCTGTCCATTAGCAGGACACGAAAGTGAGGAGCTGTTAATGTGGGCTTTGGATCGATCCATGTCATTATGGATTAAGGGCCAGAATCTATCATCGGGTAGGGTAGGGAGAGCAGGATGGATAGAAAGAAAAGGAAAGAAAAGATACAGCTAATAGGAGACACACCTGGCCAGCCCCTCCCCCTAAGCTCAGGTGAGAGTCCAGCTGCCCCTCCCCTCTCCCCACCAAAAGTCTAGACAGAAAGAAATCACGGGCCTAGAAGTCCAGGCGGGAATCTGGAGGGGGCGCTGGAGGAGTGGGAAAGGGGGACCAGGGAATGGGAAAAAGGAAGGAGGACTAGCTAGCAATCCGTTTGAGGGCTGAGTGGGGGAGGGGGCTGTGGGCTTGATGTGGTGAGCCCATGCCTCAGTTTCTCCTCTCTGTCTAACAGGTTCTTCTTTTGGGCCCAGCGGTCGGCGAGGCCGCCAGACCTACACCCGCTACCAGACCCTGGAACTGGAGAAGGAGTTTCACTACAATCGCTACCTGACCCGGCGAAGGCGCATTGAGATCGCGCACGCCCTGTGCTTGACCGAGCGGCAGATCAAGATCTGGTTTCAGAACCGACGCATGAAGTGGAAAAAGGAGAATAAACTGCTCAGTGCATCTCAGCTCAGTGCGGAGGAGGAGGAAGAAAAGCCAGCCGAGTGAAGGTGTTGCAAAGGGAGGGAGGACGCGAAGGGAGAGAGAGGCCTGTAGAAGAACCGAGGGCACCCGAAAGCCCCAGAAGGCTCTGCGGTCAGGAGAGTCTGGGGACTTGTTCTCCAGCGCAAGGCGGGGCCCGGCGCTCTCCTAGACGTCCCTGTCCGCAGAGCTCTTCCTGGGCACTTGAAGGCTGCCCACCCAGCACCCCAGCGCCTCCTCCCTCCCCTAAGAACCCACTTTGGCCTCATCAGGCTCTCTGGTGAGAACTGAGAATCGGACTCACTTGATGTCTTCTGGAAGCCCTTGTCGAGTCTTATTTCGTCCATGTCCCCCGTGCACGGTTCAATGGTAGATTCGCTGTCCCCTCAGCGGGGACCTGAAAGACTCCCTGACCCCACACTTGCCTCTCCTACCCCCTCCCCAAAGCCACTGGAAGGAGCACATACTACCTAGAAGTAAGAAGAGGAGCCTCAGAAGAAAACAAAGTTCTATTTTATTAATTTTCTATGTGTTGTGTTTGTAGTCTTGTCTTAGCTCTGGACGTGAAATACTTCGGTAATAATATTAATATTATTAATAATGATGATGATAATAATAATAAAGATGTGAAAACTCGCAGCTCAATCACATCCAATCCTTCCCTGCCATTTTTTTTTTTCCTCCATAGCCCCAGCCACCTTGTCACCCCTGAGCTTGAACTGCAAAGGCAAGAACCATGGTCTGCCTCAGGGCCTTTCCAACCACCAGACTCAGTTCGGGAGTGATACAGTTCAGGTGAAGGCAGAAGTCAAACGCAGAGCCCAGCGATCGGTCCTCTCAGGCCTAAGCATCTGCTGTGCCTCTCATGCTAAATTCACAATTGCCTCCCTCTCTCGCTCAGACTTGAGGGATGGAGAGAAGGCTTTTCCCTCTTATTCTCTAAGCTAGCCTCGATTGTGAGACTCTGGACGGATGCCACTTGAGGCCTCCTAGCCCAGAGCCCTGGAGAGACGGAGCTGGGCGGGACTGGGCTCCTTTACAGTGTTTTTCTGTCCTCTGCTAGCCAAGGCCCCTAGCCTTTGGCCCGCCCACATGGCTATATCTGCCGGCCTTGGCCCTAGGCTCCTGGCCTATTGCTCCGGAAATGAGACCACTGGGCATCTTTCCACAGTTCGTCCACAGGCTCCAGGGTGCCCCTTCCCATATTAAGTAGGAGCTCAATGGCAAGGAAGAGAATGAGAACGCCGAAGCAGGAGCCACAAGGGTCCAACTTAATCTTGCTCTTCGGAAACCTGAGGGCAGTGAGCCAGGTGATGGGGCTTTTAGTCTCATCTTCTCTACCTAACATGGCGTATCCTGTCTCTGTTCCCATCTTCACCGAAGCCCGCAAGCTGAAGGCACCGTTTTCTTTTCTTCCCCCTCCCTCTCTCCCTTTTTTATTTTATTTTTTTTAAAAAAAACATCCGCGTGGCAGAAAGGGCCCAGCTGCAGAGATCTCTGGCCGCCCAGCAGGCTCAGCAAGGGGCCGCCGGTTTTCCTAACTCCGTCTCAGGAAGGGTGTAAAGCGGATGAGCAAATTCTCCCACTATTAGCCACCAGCAGCACAAAGCTTCGGATCTAGCCTTCGAATGCGAGAGCTGGCATCTGGAGAGATTGTTAAGGGGTTCTGTTTTAACCCCAAACTCTCACATATTTGTTGCCACCCAAATCTAAAGCACCTAGACGGAGGCTGCTCTAATCTTTACCGCTTTAGGCGGCTTATCCAAGGCTGTGTTCTTCTTCTAGGGTCCTGTCCTGCTCGGTTCCTAGACTTAGGGTAAGGATTCGAGGACAGAAGAATTTTAAACTTTCCAGGGGCCCAGGAGAACGAGGAGCTTCTCTGCCTCTTCCAGCCTCCTGCCCAGCCCTGCGGCTCTCTGGTGATGTGGACCTGCTACCAAAGCCTTGTCAGGAAGGAGGCCTGGCTGAGCTAACGGAGATAACTCCTAATAATTGTTTTTCACACACAACATCTAACCTGTCCCTCCCATTTCCTTACCCAAATTAGGGACTAGCAATGTTAAAGAAGCGAAAACTGGACAACTAAATCCTTGGTTATACTATCCCGAGTTAAAATAATAATAACAATAAATAATGATGATGATAATGCCAGAAAGAAGGGCATAAATAGAGAAAATGACCTCACTCCAACCAAGTGGGCGAAGGACTCAAACCTATCTTTCTAAAGGTTCAACCCTGGTGGTGAGCGGCCGGCCGGGTTTCTTTCTTGCTTGGCTGCGGTTGCATAGAGCCAGCTGGGAGGCTGCGGACGCCGCCATGGCGGCCTGTGGCCCGTGCTCCCATCAATCGCCGGGAGGTGGCGCGCTCTGCTCAGAGGCCAACGCCAGCCTTCTCCCTGTTTCTCCCCCTTCTCCGAGGCTCGCATTGAATCGGCCCTAACGATTCTCAGATCGTCATTATTTGTAACCATAGAGCATGAATTACCTCTTGAGGTCATCAGCGAGAATTTACGACTGGTCAACAAAAGCACGTGATTCCCTAACGCCCCCCCATCCCCCTTCCACCCCCCCCCATATTTGGCCGCATACATAGCAAAACGAAGTACAGTGCATCGCTATAATTCATTAATACATCATAAATCGTGAAGCACAGGGTTATAACGACCACGATCCACAAATCAAGCCCTCCAAAATCACCCAAATGAGCTCGTACTTTGTAAACTCCTTCTCGGGGCGTTATCCAAATGGCCCGGACTATCAGTTGCTAAATTATGGCAGTGGCAGCTCTCTGAGCGGCTCTTACAGGGATCCCGCTGCCATGCACACCGGCTCTTACGGCTACAATTACAATGGGATGGATCTCAGCGTCAACCGCTCCTCGGCCTCTTCCAGCCACTTTGGGGCGGTGGGCGAGAGCTCGCGCGCCTTCCCAGCGTCAGCCCAGGAGCCCCGCTTCAGGCAGGCAACGTCCAGCTGCTCCCTGTCCTCGCCCGAGTCCCTGCCCTGCACCAACGGCGACAGCCACAACGCCAAGCCCGCTGCTTCGTCCCCTTCCGACCAGGCGACCCCAGCTAGCTCCAGCGCCAATTTCACCGAAATAGACGAGGCCAGCGCGTCCTCGGAGCCTGAGGAAGCGGCCAGCCAGATAAGCAGCCCGAGCCTGGCTCGGGCACAGCCAGAGCCCATGGCCACCACTACAGCCGCGCCCGAGGGGCAGACTCCACAAATATTCCCCTGGATGAGGAAGCTTCACATCAGCCACGGTAATTCTCCATCTCTTTTTTTGTCCTCTAGCATCCCTGCCCTGTGTTGGGGGTTGGGGGTGGGTGAGGAAAGCTTGACTTTATCTCAAATATAGATTCATTTCTCCCCCCCAAGAGGGAGAAGTGTCTGAAAGAGACCCCACTGCTCCATGGACAGAGCCAAACAGGGTCTTTTGCTGGGGGTGAGCATTTAGAAAAAACACTTTGTTGCCAGGCTCAGCTTAGGTTTTATTTACCCAGCCAGTAGCCGGCATTAGGATGAAAGATGGGATTTGTGTATTGTGAGAAAGGGTCCTGTTTATTCCCCAAAATTTGAGACTGCTGCTAGCAAAGGAGGAATAGATTCTAAACGGATCTTTCTAGGGCAAAAGTGCAGCGTCTGCTCCCTTCCGGGGCTCACGGCCGCCTGAAGCCAGCCTAGGGTGAGACACTGGGAAGGAGCAAGAGACAAAGCCGGGAGCATTCACTATCACCAGAAGTGGGGGCTGGTGGAGAAAGGGATGAAGAAATAGAGTCTGGATTCGGGCACCTGAAGTGAGGAGGATTGGAGCTGTGGTGAGCTGGGTGCTGGGGACGCCTGGGTCCTGCTCCCCGCCCCCTCCCACTTAGTGCCCCCTCCTTTGGCCGCAATAACGTTGCCTCCGGGCTCTTCTCTAACTGCTCTAGATATGACTGGGCCAGACGGAAAAAGGGCCCGGACCGCGTACACTCGCTACCAGACCCTGGAGCTGGAGAAGGAATTCCACTTCAATCGCTACCTGACCAGGCGGCGACGCATAGAGATCGCCCACGCGCTCTGCCTGTCCGAGCGTCAGATCAAAATCTGGTTCCAGAACCGTCGCATGAAGTGGAAGAAAGACAACAAACTGAAAAGTATGAGCCTGGCCACAGCCGGCAGCGCCTTCCAACCATGAGCCCTTCTGGAGGAGCCCTGGGCGGCCCAAGAGCCCCCTCCACCCCCAGTGCGACCCTTCCAATTCTCCTCGCTCTGCCGCTGCCCGCTGGGGACCTGTTCCCACGAGCTTGTCTCGCCCCAGCCCTGTGTTACAATTTTTCGTTTGGTCTTAGGTCTTCCCATGGCTCCCTTTCTCCTGGACTGGTTATCTTGTTATTATTGTTAATAATAATTATTATTATTTCCCTTTCATGTTCCCCACTTCCCTAGGCTCGCCCCCAGTTGCCAGTGTTTCTGAATGTTCTCATGTCTGTGGATGCACCCCTTTCCCCAGAAAAAAAGAAAGGAAAAAGAAATTCGCATGTGAAATGTGACTCCCCCCCATCCCTGTCTGTGTTCTAACTTATTTATAAAAGGATGATGGCTGTATTTTGAGTTTCAGCTGGAAACTTCCATAAGGGGCAGCAGTTGAGGTTGGTGCTGGGCCCAGCTGAGCTGGCCTGAGAAATGGAGTCTATGATTATGTCTCTTTTCACTCTCAGTCTTCTCCAGTCCCCACTCCCTAGGCTCAGGTCTTCCAATGGCTTGTTCCTGGGGTGGGAAGGGGCCAAGGAAGGACCAAAGTGTGGGTGTTGAGAAGAAGAGAGGAAAAAAGCAAGTTCTAAGCGCCTGCTGCTGCCTGGTAGGCCCTACAAGGCCTGATCTGGGAGTGTATGGAATCAGAGATAATCTTCAGTGTAAAATGTCTTGTGATTTTTCTCTGTGAATCTGTGGCTCTGGCTGGAAGGCCCAAAGCTTGTAAATATGGGGATGGCCTGGGTCAGGCCAATCATTTCCTTCCTTACCCATTTTGCTTCCAAGACCATTTGTAGTGAGGGAGTGGATCCTGTGCTCCTTGTGAAATCTGTCTTTGCTAGGCCTGTCTCGGTGATTAGCTTTGGTACGTTTGTAGCTTTCCTTGAAGTCAAATAAATGTTTCCCCCACTCCACTGCCCTTCCACATGTCTTTTATCTGAGGGTCTGCCTCTTTCACCACTAGGCACAAACTACCCTGAGACCATCTTCCATAAATCTAGAGCATAGAGAAGGGAACGTAGGAAGTCCATCAGAAGCCCCTTGAAGCCACCTAGGTCCCCAACTTGGGCCAGGAGACAGGCCTTCAGGCCTGGGTCACTGAGAGGCCCAGAAATCTCATGTGGGCCTTAGCTAGATTCTCTCCTGACTTCCCTCCAGCTGGGTTGCAAAGACTGAAGAATCCACTCCAGAAAGAGTTATTTGGGCCTAAGTCCTGAGCAGTAAGGCTCCTGGTCTTTTGACACTGGTAAAGGCCTGCCCAGATGCCCTGTCTCAGGCTGCACACTCCAGTTCAGCTCTGCCATTCACTAAGGGAGAAAACGAACCAACACCCCAAAACCAGCTCAATTTCGAATGTTTCCTGTCTCCATTGGACTTCTCTGCACTTTTCAAGGGGTCCTCCTCTGCAAGGGTCCCGGCTGACCTTTCCCTCTTGGTTAGGGTTCCTCCTGAAAGACCCCTGGTCCCCCCTCCAGCCTGGTTCAGGACCAGGGCCCAGCCTTCCTCCATCCAGTTCAGCCTCCACCCTGAGCATAAGAGTCAAGTCTGGACACTTACCGGGTCAATCCCTTTCAGCTGGGCCCAACTTCTTACAGGACCTGGGGGGAGGGGGAGCCGGTGAGGAGATGGTGAGGGTCTTGGAGGGTGTATTGGACCCTCCTTCCCTCTCACCCCACGACTTTGTCCCCCTTTGCCGAAAGCAAACTATCCCAAAAGTCGCTATGACATTTAGATGTCAAATGGATAGGGGTTTTATCTCGAAGTTAGATCGTAAAAATCGCCGAGAAGTCAGACAGATACCCCTCACTGGCTCGAGAAAGTCACGTGAGGTCCATAAAGTTAGTTTTATGGTTTTGGGGAGTTGACACCGCGCGGTATATTTCACATTCTCCAGAATGTTAAGTGACACTTTAACTGCTCACTGTGGTGGGGAAGGGGGCAGAGGTAGGTGAGCGCTCTTCCAGCTTGAAGCAGCCGGAAAAGCCCAGGAAGGCAGTAGCCAGAACCCAGGCCCAGCACTCCACAGTAAGTCGCTTCCAGCTTTCGATTTCTTCTTTTGCAGTTTTGGGGCTTGGGATGGTAGAAAAAAAAATGTTTTCAGTAGGCCTGTAGAATGATACAGGAGAAATTTAAGAGTTTTTTTTTTTTTTTTTTTTTTTTAAATACCCAGTTTTAAGAAAAGAGTTGCCAAAAGTGAAGGCTCAGTTCTGTAAGGCTTCAATGGTGGGAGGTATCTGCACGGGACTCTGAAGGAGAAGGGGATCATGTGGGATCCATATTCCTTCAATGTTTTTGGAAATTAGGGGCTGAGAAGGAGGTAGTGTGAACAGCTGGATGAAAGATTGGGTGTGGTGGAGGGATGTTTCTCTGCTGACTATCTTCAGGTAGATCTCCCCTTAACCCCCACAGGGGAAAAAATGTTATGAGACTTGTTCCTCTGGGATGTGATGGGGACACCCAGCAGGATTTTTATCTGGGAGAAAGGACCAGGGAAACGCGACTGCTGTGGACCACTTTATCCTAGAATGCACTCTGGGTTTTGGATGTCTAGTTCCTATAAAGTGCATCCCCTGTACTCCCTATGGTCCTCTCAGGGTTGTGTAGAAGGGGAGAACTCAGTGTTTTCATATCCAACTTCAGCTTGATGGCCTCAATTTGATTTCTTTTGTTGGTTTCTAAGAAGGAGTTTGAGTCAAAATGAGGCACAGACAGAGGGGTGTTCATAGCCTTCAGTTCTAAACCTAATTTTCAGCCAGATATGAAAGAACAGAAGCTGTGGTCCAGGTCTGGAGGACATAGGTATGTCTAACTAGCCTGTCACAAATACTACCTGTCCAGGAACATATGTCCCCAAAGCCACCAAGGTATAGTCTTTCCTCTTTCCTCTTCACCCCTTCTGGATTCTAAATGGCCTCTTTGTTTTGTAGCACAGAAAACCAGGAGGACTTCCAAATTTGTTCTCTTTCATGGAAGCTTGTTTTCTAAGGAAAAGTCACCTTTCTTCTGAAAGCTAGAATCTTCTTAACATAAATGTGTCTCCCCACCCTCTTAATTAAGATCTCTGGGGCCAATGACTCTGGTGGTCCTGCTTCCGGCAAGCTCACTGCCTCTGGATTCCCCAGCTCTGGTGGATAATTCCTCAGATAGGACTTGGCATTTTGAGGGGCTTTGATCTCTGACAAAGAAGGGCCACCGGCCTTCCTTGATTTCTATTAAGGGGTTACTGATGCCCCCTTTCTTCCTGCTCTTCTCTTTTTGTTTTGTTTGGGGTTTTTTGTTTGTTTGTTTTTTAGCTCACCATGCCTTGCCCATGTCCAACTTAGAAGACTCTCAATGAGCTTTAAGAACAGAGGAAACACGATGCTCACCCAGGCATCCTCCAAAGGATGGACATTTACATCCCTTGTAAAGGACACTCTACTCTTTTCCACTTCCAAAGGATCAAAGTACGCCAGCAGCACTTACGATATGAAACACTGTAGAGGTTTGGCTTCTGAAGGCTTCAAAGCAGTAGCAGGAAGGGCAAAGGAGACGCAGGCCAGTAGCGGAGTCTAAACCTAGGGATTCTAAGAGACTCCTTTTTCCTAGCTCGCTCTGGCCTCTCTCACTCTGTCTTGCTTTCTATATCCTTCTGAGGTCCCCTGGAACTCTAGAACGTCAGGTTTGTCCCTGACACATGTCCTCCCTCCACTTTGCATGTCAGTTTTCCAAACTCTGATAGAATGTTCTGAGCCGACAGCCTTGAGATATCTATGGAGCATATTTGAATTAATTTTTCAAAATGTCCTGGTCCTACTTTTCCTTCAGAAACAACTTCCTTGGAAGGTCTCTCTAAACAGATGTGTGTGTGTGTGTGTGTGTGTGTGTGTGTGTGTGTGTGAGAGAGAGAGAGAGAGAGAGAGAGAGAGAGAGAGAGAGAGGAAACCCTTTCGTGCTTCCTCTTCCCCCAGCTTGGCTTTTCTGGGGTAACTGCAGCCGGGAGAGTTCGGGGAGACTATGAAGACCGTACAAGGGCTTCTGGTACAGAGACCTGTTCTTGCCTCAGGCATGCACTGCCTTTGCCTCCCTCCTTTCCTCTTCTTTTCCCTTCCTTTCCTCGTTCTTCTTCCTCTCTTCCATACCCCTCCTCTCCATTTCCTCCCTGAACACACTGCCTTGCTGCCTTCAGATCTCTCTCTCTCTCACTATTTCCTCTCCCCACATGTCTAGGCCTCAACCTCTGAGCTACAAGCCAGCACCCTCTTACTAAATCGTCTACCCTAGGGGCAGAGCCCCGCCTGGCCATCACTTGGAGGACAATTTGATTTTGTTTTATTTTATTTGATTGTTTGTTTTGTTTTGTTTCTCTGTGGCCACAGAGGAAGTATAAAGAAGTGTAAACAGGAAAGCGGGCCTAGCCTGGAGTTCCAAGTGCCTATATTTCATCAGCTTCCTCTCCATAACTGCAGCAGAGACACTTAACCCTTCCCTGGCTGTGAGAGGCAGAACTGGGGAGGCCAGTAGACAGTTTCTTTTCCTGCCTGGTTCTGTTATTCCTGGGATCTGGATGCTGGGAGAGAAGCCAAGGATTTGAAGCAAAGGAAAAGGCAGAGAATCCTTCCAGGACAGCTCTCTTTGAATCAAAGTATCCTAGCTTGGAACCATCCAGGCCAACTTAAGAAGACTGGCTGAATAAGAAGCTCCCCTCCCCCATTTTTAGAAGTAGGCACTACTGGTCATTTTATTCATTTTTGGAGGTTTTTAGAGTAATTGGATTTTGAGGCTGGGATCTGCCCACAGCACGGTTTATCGATTGCTGCAGCACAGTTACACATCCATATTAATTAACCCAGACACCACATGGAAACTGAGCTGTTTGGGAAGGGGGAGGGGAACATTGAGGGCCCTTTAAGGAGACTGGACATTTCTCCCTAAGTGTCCCTGAGGCCAAGATAGGAGAGTTGCTTCCTACAAGAATCCTGTGACCCTCCCAAGCTCTCTGGACTTCTCTGCAAGGGTAAGCCTGACTTGGTTGCTGCAATTGGACTTCCCCCCAAGTCTCTTAGGGGTAGATTAGGCACCTCCTAATATCTCTTCCTTATTTAGGTCTGTCTTCCCAATTCTCTGATGCTGTCTCTGGTGGATGTTTTCAAAGTCACCTTTCTAGAGGAGTTAATGACCCCCCCCCTCACCTTCCTTTCAACTTCCCAAAGGTAGAAGCTTCCCGAAGCTTTTCAGAGTTGTTTTGTTTGGAGGTTTTGGTGTGTCATTTGTTGATGATGGTAGTGATGGTGTTGTGGCCTTTTCTTTCCTCTCACCCTTCCTTCTAAAAAGTGATTAAAATCTGTTAAAGGATTTAATTAAGAGAGTTAAATGAAAAGGAAGGAGACGCAAATGAGTTGGGGGAAAAACCCACACCAAAGCTATTCTCAACGATTAAATCGCCATTTTAACAATATAATGGAGTTTGCATCCTGAAAGGGGAAATCAACGCTCATATCTCATCAATAATTCATAGAGTCCGGGATCATGTAGAGGTCAGCAGACGGGGTGGGGGGGGGGTGCTCAGCGCCGGTCTATGTGGGGCTCCAAGCCTCTGCCGCATACATTACCCGCTGCTGGCCACACTACCACTTCAGCCGCTTGTAGGACAGGCGGGTATGCCTACAGGTTCAGGCGATCTTTCCTCCTTCCTTTAGGCAAATTCATGGAGAATTTTATTCAGTTAGGAGCTCCAAGAGGAGGAGGGGAAGGAAGTGGTCGTTGTGGTCCTGGTGGTGGTGGGTTTAAAGTCCTGGATAGGATCAAATTCCGGGTAATTTGGGAACCTGTCTACCGGCACATTGCACCCCTTTTTCTCAAGTTTTACTTTCTCTTGACCCCTCTTTTTTCATTTACTTTATACCTTAAGTTCCTCCCTTCCTGTTTCTCCTCTCCTTTGAGAAGGAAGACATATCCTTTAAAGCACCTTGCAGCATTGGCAAAGGCTCCTAGGCATCCAGGCCATGCTCTTGCCTCATAAAAGACTGGGACAGTGCACGTGGCTGTAGGCTACACTGTGGCTTTGGGGCTCAGCGGCTGGGGCTGGTTGCAGTAGCATGCCATGACTTCAGATCCTGGTGGGATAGGATGATTCATCCAGTAAGGGATAATTCCTAGGCCCGAGGCTGTTTTGCCTAACCTCCAGATAACCCACCCCCCACCCCTAAGTGGAAAAGGGGGCAGTCTGGAGGGCACCAAGCACTTAGCAGACCAGTGGAGGGAGAATGACAGAGTGAGGGGGGGTCACCTCTGGAGGGATGCGGAGTAACTTTATGCATCTATTTTTCTCTTTCTATATTCCGCTCTCCTCTCTCCTTCCCCTTCTCTCTCTTCTTGCTTTACGACTCCCAAGGACCCCACGGAAGGAGAAATGAACCCTTTCCCTGCAACAGATGGGAACCTGAGAGGTGGTATTGGCCAGATGGGAAACCGAAAGCGCACTGGTCCACTGCAGGGCTGTTGCGCTGGCCGGGAGGCAGAGGCTGTAACTTCCCGGATCTGCCAGTAGAGTCCGCCTTAGACCAAGTTCACAGCCAGGCTGGGATCTCTGAGCCAGCAGGGAGGGATCGCTCAAGGTGGCCCCGGGCCCCGCTGGGTCTGCTTTGTTGAAACCCAGCTCTCTATCCACCCTGAAGGGCCCAGTAGATTCCTCCAATTCCAAGGAAGTCTTGCTTCCAACTCTTTCAGTTCTTCACCTTAGAAACCACTGTTACTCAGGTCAGCCCACTCTGCGGTTTCTATAGGCCCTTCATTCAGCAACCTCGGCCTCTTCTAGACAAGAATGAAGGAGGGCAGTCAAAAGTTCTTGCTGGCATCTCAACCAAAGAGACCTACAAAAACGCAGGAAGTGGGGTTCATGCCCCTCCGGGAGTTATTTAATAACCTAAAACTCTTATTCCTCAGGTCTAACGCTCTTTCTTGGGGAGGGGTGGGGGCACAAGGTGACCAAAGGGGAGGGGCAGGGAAGGTGTTTTGCTCTTGGGTCTCTGCAGTCCTCACCCTGGGCAGCGAGGCCAGTGTTATTGACGGAAGGGTCGCAAAGTTGGAGGGTCAAAAGTTTACGTGCATGCGTGATCCTGGCGGGCCCCCGGCGTCTAGCGGCGGGGGCGGGGTGGAAGAGGGGGAGGAGGCTATACGTGTGAAGAGGGACGAGCAAGGATATGCTGGAGGTAAGAAAGACAAGAATGGCGAGGAAGCTAAGAGATGTGAAGGGTGGAGTCAGGAGAAATAGGGTGGGGGAAAGGCAGATATCTGGGGGAGGGGAAACTGAGGAAGGAAGAAATTATTCTGCAAAAGCTGTGAGAATGCTGGTGGAGAGCTGCACAAAAGAAAGACAGGGCTCAGGACCCGGCGAATCCTCCACGCAATTTTCTCTCCTAAAGATAACCTTTGAGTCACCATATAAAATTTAATTAAAAACTACCCAGCCGCACACATTTAAAAAATCCAATTACCCATACGTCCTTGCAAGATATTTGACAGTGCCAAAAGAAGGCTTCCAAGGTGAAGACTTGATTCTTGCTAATATCAGCCCCAACCTGCTTGCCCTAAAGGGGCCAAACTACATGCTCCTCCTCCCCTGGGGAATGTAGCCCTGTCTTCCCAGATCTCTAGTTCCTAGATTTGTTCCAGGTACTACACTTTAAGACTTTGGTACAGTACTAGAGATTTTTAAAATTCTAATCTTCCCTTTAAGTGGTCATGCTTAAGAACTAGGACATTGAAAAGTAGATTAGCTCTCTCATTCCCTTCCTAGCCTCCATTTGGATGTTCATCCGGATTCTCCCTCTTCAGAAGAGGGAGGGCAAGTGTGATGGAAAAATACTTAATGGTCTCTTGGAGATCTTTGTAACTGGAGTTGAAAACAGGCGACCTGAAATGAACCTTCAGTCTATGCATTAAGCTTAGCTCATAAGTAAAATGCTTCCTAGAGACCGACCATGATTATAACACTACGGCTTATGTCTATTTTGGGTCTTTAAATGACTGTTGCATCATGAGATATCACCCCAGTCTCTTCTAAGCATTCACTATAGGAGGTGCAGTGTGAGTGTTTGTCTTTCTACAGTGCACATAAGCTGGGAGCTTTTGTAAAGATAACTATTGAAATAAAGCCGGGGGGGGGGGAAGGTTAATAGCAAATTTTAAGTCAATTTAACCCTAAGTCCACCCACCCCCAACTTAAGGATGTATGGAATTATATTTCTATTCATTCCTGAGGTGAATTTCTCTGGGGGTGTCCAGAGAGGAGCAGAGGTCATGGCTTCTAGTGGAGAATCTATTTCATTTGGTTTCCTCATGGTCTCATTTGCCTTCATCTCAGAAAAAAAAAAAAAAAAAAAGTTGACAAATTTAGAAATCTGGAATAGACTAGAGTGATCCAAGGTCCCAGGCTAAAAAGAAGGGAAGCATGACTTCTGCTACCCTAGATCAAGTAGGCTGCCTTGCCCTGTCCATGGGTTCTGGGATACCACTCTGCCAGCATTCACTTTAGGTTTGAGATAACTGAACTGGATGGGGAATTGTCTAGACTACCTCAGTCAGTCGAATGGGGGGTGGGCTAGAGAAAGGAAAGCTACATTGTAGACATTCTACCAGATTTAAAAAACAAAAAACAAACCTGTCTTTCTGATGGTGATGGAGGAAGGCAAAAGAGTTACTGAATGAATGAGAGCTATGTTCTTTTTAAAAAGATAAAAAATAAAAATAGAGGGGGATGATTTGGTTTTAGGGGCCATTAAAACTTCTGGAAGCCAGGTCCTCAGGTTCCCTGCTTTGACCAGTGTAGTCCGGCCCTCTCTTTGAGTTCTCTCTTTCCGGAATGGGATCTGCTGTGGATCAAACTCCCTTCCAGAGGGGGGAAAATCATTTTTGGAGTTTTGGCAGAAGTGGCTATGTATTTGGCATTTGGAGCTGTAAATAAAGTCAATGAAGAAGGTACAGGTTCTCAGCCAACACTGGCCCTGCCTGTTCAAGAGTTTAGAGGAAGAACCAAGAGAAGGAAAATCTTGGTTCTGACCGGGTTTTCTAGGGTTTAGATGCCCACTTTCTGCACTTCAGGTATAGTGCCAACATAGTTAGTGCTCAGGCCTCAGAGGGGGGATTCCTTCCACAGGATCACATACTCTTGCTCTTAGCTCTGGGAACTGGAGCTGATTATATATATATATATATATATATATATATATATATATATGAATGATTGAAAAAAATCAAAGCTGGGGCGGGGCTGCCTGAATGTATTGCTTTGGAGACTTTTTGGGGGTGGGGGTCGGGTGGGGGAAAAAGAGAAAAGTTGAGCTGGAAAGGGTAAGCTGAATCAAATTCCTGCTCTGTCATTTTTCTCCCAAGTAATGACCTGCGCAAAATTCAATATGACCGAGCGAACCGCGTGAGCATATTATAGTAACTGCCTGCTTGTGGGGGAGGCCCGGAGTGGGGTGAACCGCAGGTCATGGCGTCTAAAAATTATTAAAATGTTCAAGAGGGTCGTGACGCGCCTAGCTATTTAACAAAGACTGCCAAAGTATGAGATTAATACGAAAACTTGCGCTTCAAAAACAACCCCCCCCCAAAAAAAGTCTTTTTCCGGCCTCCGAAGGGGCCTGGGGCCTGTGGTTCCTTTGCCGCAAAGGCTGTTCGGTTTTCCGGACACACTTAGTAGACAGGAGCGAGCTGAGCTCAGCTGTTGCTCAGCGAGCCGGCCGGCCGGGGAGCAGGCGGGGAGCGGAGCGGCTGGGTGAGTATGCTTGCCGGCTCAGGCCCTTGCTCCGTTCAGCGCGCTTGGGGTGCCCAAGCTGCTGGGGACTAGCCTCATCTTGGTTTTTCTTCCTCTTTGCTTCTCTTTCCAATTCGTTCATAAAAGGTGGATGCTTTCTCTGGGCCTGGGCACGCCTGTGATGGCGGAGGCAGCGTGGGTTGGGCAGTGAGAGGTCACACTAAGCAACCTGTGGTTGCCAAGAGAAGGCGGCCAAGTGGTCTTCAAAGAACCAAGGAACACTAGAGAGATGGCACAGAGGGTGCGCGGGGCCCTGAGCTCTTTGTATTTTTATTGTTATGCTTATTGTTCATGGACTCTGGGCATCGAGAGGTGAGGCTGTCTCTAGCTATAGTGAAACCTGTCCTGGGGGTTGCTGGTAAATCTAGTCTTCTGCCCTTGCCCTCTGCACTGGGAGTGAATATAGGTGGGAGGGCTGGCGGTGGCTCTCCAGCTCTTAGAAGTGAAAATCTTAGTGTCTGGCACTAGGTTCAACTGTACTCACCTTAGTCATTTCTCTGCCTCCATCCCTTCCTTTCTCTTGGTGCTCAGGACACCTGAGCCACACACCTTGTTAAGTGTAGATCACAAAAGAGCCCAGCCCAGATTGTCTCCCAAGCCGCAGATGGGCTAGACCCATATCCAAGAGGGAGGTATGGGCTAGGGGAGGGGCCTGAACAGTTGTAGTGGGTCCTGAAACCCTTAAATACTCTTGGAGAAGATTTGGTTCTTGCTTGATGCTAGGGAGCTGGTGGGAATCCAAGCAACACACATCTCTATGGATGACCAAATTGAACTCTGTCTTTGATGAAGATAAAAAAACTGCAATGTATTTTTTTTTTTTCTCTCCAGTCATGCATAGGTCTGGCCTAGCTAGAAGGACATTGGGGTTAGAATGCCCATAGGTTAATATTGCAATGCCTAGATATAGGAGGTTAAATAAAATCAAATCAACCAAACAACCAACCAAACAAAACCCCAGCAGAAACAGAGGTTAGGTTTCTGGACCAAGTTGCCTGTAGGTGGGATCTCCTACTCTGCAATGGTTCCCAGTCTTTACATGCGTGAGGTGGTTTTGAGGATTGTTTTGGCTTGTTTGTGTATGTTCATGAAACTGACAGTGTTCTAAATTCCTCCGTAAGGACAAAAGTTCTTCAGGGCACACTGGCCCTCACCTAGTCACATCTCTCAGGGTTTAAGCTATAGTTCCTTTTGGTTCAGTTTTCCATTTTTCCAGTTTAGTAAACCAATAGTGACTGGAAACCTCAGGAAGTTCATTTAGTAACTCCAGAATTCCATTTGGGCCCCAGTGTCAGCAACCCAAGCAGGTGGATGGATCCAGTTAGTGTGCTTCTAGACAGAGAATTTCTCTCTGGCATTAAGAAGTGGGTTGTGGAGGTCCTCCACACACCTCTATGTGATAGTCCCCCACATTCCAGCCCCCAGGAGGGATGAAGGATATGGGAGGTTGGGAGGGGCCTTTGGATCATCTGGCTGCAACTTTTATGGTTCCTCATTGCCCTTCATTCGGAAATGAAGCGCCTTTGATCTTTTTCTCAGGTTGTAAACGGAATTGCCCATCATTAAATATCCGGGAGTCCCCATCTGCTTAGTCTCCCAGCATTTTTCTTCACAGCTGTTTCTCTCTCTTTTTAGCATTCAATTTTTCCAAAAGGACTTTTTATTACACCCCCTTCACACCCAGCCGCCTCTTTCTTCTCCCTTTGCTTTGGAAAATATCTAGATATGCGTTTGATCACAAACTAAAGACTGTAGGGGAAAGGGTGGAGCCGATTTGGGGTTTTGTTTTTTTTCTTAAAAAAAAAAAAAGTGATGGGGGAGGGGAGAGACTCAGGGCACCCAGAAAGGCCTGATTCTGACTTGAGGCAGCCTCAGGATGACCTTTCTCTTTTGTACTTAGCTAATGTTTACATCTCATAATTCATGCGCCACCGAAAGTCGCGAGGCAGCCACGAGGTTCGAGTCCCTTTGCCCAAAGGCTGCTATTTTATTTTTTATTTTTTGATAGAAGAGTTGAAAACCTTGTAATCCTAAGAATGGATTCACAGTGACCTTTTCTGCTCCCAGAGCTCAAAATTAAAACAAAACGAAATAAAATGAAAGCATTCAAACTACACCCCAAAAGAAGAACGCACCGAAAGTAACAGAACTGGAAATTTCCTGGGCCAAGAAGACCTGTCTGTCTTCTGTATATACCCTGTAGATCCGAATTTGTGTAAGGAATTTTGTGGTCACAAATTCGTATCTAGGGGAATATGTAGTTGACATAAACACTCCGCTCATTTTTTTTTCAGAAGAAAAATAGATTATTTTCTAAATGAGGACAATCCAGTGATTGAATTCAAGAAGACTCCTTCATTTTCTTTCTTTTCCTCAACTGGTTAGGGAGAAATCTCATCTACCTGAGGGTACCCATGCTTCTTGTTCCCTTAATAGGTTAATGTTGCTGTTGTTTTAAAATTTCTTAAGTACAAATCTACCTTGTTTCTATTTTGGGTCTCTGGGGCTTTATTGGAAATCATGGGGAGGGGGGAATTACTGCTGCCTGCAGTATGCTAAGGCAAAGGAAATTTGCTTTTAAAACGGATGCGGAGATTGCTATTTCATTGGATTCAGGACAAACGTCCTGAAAATAAGAGGTTGCCATGGGTGTTCTCATGCTTGTGTCCTTGGTAGGGGTGTCACAGGCTAGGGTTCCTTCTCCTTAGATCACAAGGATGTGAAATTTCTTTGGGCCACACAGGCAGCTTTAGCGACAATTAGAACTCTTGGCGCCACGGTTAGCGTTGCTTCCATGAATCTGGAATTAGCAAATGGCTACACAATTTGTTTTCGAACTTGCAGGTTTTTGTTTTATTCCGGCTTTTATCTTTAGTGTTGGAAGTCAAGCCGTTTCTCCGTTCTTGAATTAAAGGGAGGGCGTGGTTAGGAGGAGAGGACAGACTGACGGACGCGGCGAAGCTAATAGTGCAGCTAAATGCGATTTGGAAGGCGAAGTCTCCCCGAATTAGTGCGTGAATTTCCTATCGATCCGCCCGCGGTTCCATTCATCTCTGACAAGTTCCTCCGCGCACCCGCCCTCTAGCTCCCAAAGCCTTCTCACTCACCTCCTACCCCTCCCCATCTGGCTGCTGTAAGAAGCGCCGAGCTCAGTGCTCCTCTAACCTACTGGGTGCCCCTTTCAAGAAGGAGCCCCCTGGCCAGCCAGTCACTTAACTTCCCACACAGACACCCGGTGCGTGAGCTCCCATTCACCCAGGGGAGGAAATGGGACCCTATGGAAGGAAGAGAACGGTTGGCAGAGGTGAGGTAGGGCAGAGGGGCTTCACCGGAGCCCCAACTTCTGAGGGGAGGTAGGGATTGTGCTCTACCCAGCCCCCCAAAACAGGCCCTCCAGTTTTAACCTGCTCACTCCTTCCTATCTATTCGTCTCTCTCCTCTGCGGAGAAAGCCAGGCGAGGAGGGGTCGCCCCGCTGGAGCCCTATGTAAATCCTAGTGTTGGGTGGGTGGGGAGGGGGAGAGAAGGGGAAATAAACCTCTTTGGCTGGAGTAGGGTCCGGGTGAGCAGATTTCCTTATCCGGGAATCGCAGGCCGGGTGGCCATTGGCTCGGAGGATCACGTGGGCCCCTAACTTTGTTCACTTGACAGTAAGTAGGAGGGCTTTCGGAAACAGGAAAACGAGTCAGGGGTCGGAATAAATTTTAGTATATTTTGTGGGCAATTCCCAGAAATTAATGGCTATGAGTTCCTTTTTGATCAACTCAAACTATGTCGACCCCAAGTTCCCTCCGTGCGAGGAGTATTCACAGAGCGATTACCTACCCAGCGACCACTCGCCAGGGTACTACGCCGGCGGCCAGAGGCGAGAAAGCGGCTTCCAGCCCGAGGTGGCCTTCGGGCGCCGTGCTCCGTGCACCGTGCAGCGCTACGCGGCCTGCCGAGACCCCGGGCCCCCTCCGCCTCCGCCACCCCCGCCGCCCCCTCCACCGCCCGGGTTGTCCCCGCGGGCTCCCGTGCAGCCACCAGCCGGGACCCTCCTCCCGGAGCCCAGGCAGCGCTGCGAGGCGGTCAGCAGCAGCCCCCCGCCGCCTCCTTGCGCCCAGAACCCCCTGCATCCCAGCCCGTCCCACTCCGCGTGCAAAGAGCCCGTCGTCTATCCCTGGATGCGCAAAGTTCACGTGAGCACGGGTGAGTGCGTGGGCACCCCTTCCCCTCCCACCCCTGGCGCTTTCCAGCAAAGGGACCTCCGAGGCATGTGGGGGAGGGAGCTGGGGTAGCCAATTGTCCCCCGCTATAAACTCGCCATTGCCAGAGATTTACGGTCTCCTGTTTTCAGAGCCACATAATTACATCGCCCATAAATTTTTATGGCCTGGTGGGCCCTGCGCCTTTGAAGTCATCCTCTTTTCCATTCTCCCAGCGACTTTTTTTTTTTTTTGCCAGAGATATGCAGTCCCAGTGAAGTTGGAAGTTGGGGAGGGGTGTGGGAGGAGGGGAGGAGAAGAAGGAGGAGGAGGTAGTAATCCGTATTTAAGCAGAGGGTTCAGTCAACTATCAGTATTTCTATTTTCTCTTTCTTCAAGCCTGGTTCCTTGGCTGGAGAAGTGGGCAAAAGTTTTTACTGGGGAGAAGGCGCTGTTTGGAATCTGAGCACTGAGGGTGGGGACTAAATCCAGGAAAGGTCTAGGGCAACACCCCTCCCTCCTCCACCCTTCATTTTCCCACCCGGGGTCCTCAGGCTAAAGAGCGAGCTGAAATCTTTCCAAGATTCCTCACAGTGCCCCCTCCCCCAGGCAACAAGGACAACCACATAGCCTTTCAAAAGTTTGAGGTTTCTCTTTGCTGCTGTCCCTTTACGACCCCCCTCCCTCCAAGATGGGTGGTGGGACTTAGATGCTTGAACTTAGCTGGAAGAAAGGGCTTCCCCTCCTCCCTTTCGGGGGGGGGGCAATAAAACTTTCTCTTTCTCCTTCTCTGTGTGTGTCCAGTAAACCCCAATTACTCCGGCGGGGAGCCCAAGCGCTCTCGGACCGCCTACACTCGCCAGCAAGTCCTCGAACTGGAGAAGGAGTTTCACTACAATCGCTACCTGACGCGGCGCCGGAGGGTGGAGATCGCCCACGCGCTCTGCCTGTCTGAGCGCCAGATCAAGATCTGGTTCCAGAATCGGCGCATGAAGTGGAAAAAAGACCACAAGTTGCCCAACACCAAGATCCGTTCGGGTGGCACCGCGGGCACAGCAGGAGGACCCCCTGCCCGGTCCAATGGAGGCCCCCCCGCGCTCTAGTGCTTCCCCAAGCAGGAGCTCAAACCTGGGGGGCGGGGGTGGGCAGCGATCCCCTAAGGGCGATTCAGGGGTATGGGAGGGTCCCCAGGCTTGATCCCAGAAAAACCTATCTACCCAACCCCCATTTTATCTATAAGGAATAAACGCAGAGAAGGGGGGGGTTAGGGAAGCCTTATTTATAGAAACGACATTTGGGAGCCGGGTAAAGCCCTACGGAAGCAAGATTCAAGTCTCTTGCTTTCTTCCTTAAAAAGAAAGAAAGAAAGAAAAAAGAAAGGAAGGAAGGAAGAAAGAAGAGGAAGAAAGGAAAAGAAAGAGAAATGTAGGAGGCTGCTGCGCCTGGTTTTCAGCTTTGGTGAAGATGGATCCACATTTCATCTTTAATCATGCCAGGCCGGGGCCCATCTGTCTTGTTTACTCTGCCGAGGAGAGCACGAGCCTCGGTGGCGACCATTACCTCGACACTCGCTAACAAATGAGGCCGGGCTCGGCTGCTGCTGCCGCCTCTGCTGCTGCCGCTGCTGGACCCCAGCCTGGATTTTCTTTCTTTGTCTCTTACTCCTGACACCCAGCGAATGCACCCTCTGACTGCCAGATAGCACAATGTTTTGGCTACGGTAACAAACACACACATAACTTTCCTCCCTGTTGGTGCGCCTACCTTGGGGGTATGTGACTGTTCACCCCCTTCCACCATAGGCTTAGAAGGGGGAACAGAAGGGAAGCGAAGGGCGGTCTTCACAATGTGGGTTCCGGAATCTGAACCCAAGAAATATTTAAAAAAAGAAAAAAAGATTGAGACAGCCAGGAAGGCCTTCTGCTAGAAGGTTCAGTCAGGCCTGGCAGCGTGAGGGGCAGTTGAAGGGGCAGCTGGGAATGTCTTCTGGCCAATCCACAGTTCTACAGCAGAGGCCTTCTCTTAGACTACATATGAATGTGAAATTAGAAAATAAAAGGTGTGGCCCTCCTACTCTGGAAGGACAAAGTTGCAGAGCCTTCTCCTTATTACTATTGCATCGTTTTATTATTATTATTATTATTAATTATTATTATTATTATTATTTCTTGTCATGTGTGTTCTCTCTCCTGGTCTCTCTGACATTCCAAAGCAGGGCCCCTTCCTACCTCTGGGGCTGCTTGAGCCTAGAACCTTTCATTGGTGTGAAAATTTGTGTCCTGTACAGAAGTGACAACAAAATAAATGTTTGGTTTCTTGTGACCATCACATCGTGTTTTTGTTGGAATGTTGATGTTAACGATAGATATGAACAAGTGCCGCCCAGTGGGTATGGCCTCACAACGAAGTGGGTTTTTGTTTTGTTTTGTTTTGTTTTGTTTTAAAGGCTCCAATGGGAATTTGTATCCCAGAGGCTTCCAAATTGTAGCTGGTTCGTTTTCCCTTTGGAATGGATGTGTTTTGTTTGAGGCTTAAAAAATTTTCCCCTCCAGTCCAAAAATGGATCACAAGGACTGGAAGGGCTGATTCCAGGCCCCAATGGGAGTGTGTGTTTCATTGTAAGACACCAGAGGCTTACGGAGAGCAGAGTCTTTCATATTGTGATTTATTTGTCATAAGCAAATAAAATGCAGTTAAGCTGTCTCCTTCTAGACAGACGGCTCTTTGGTTATTAAAGATCCCGAGAGGAGTCCACGAGGCCGGCCTCTTTCCTTCCCGCATAAGAAGGTATCGCTTTCCGCTGAGGTGTTTAAGGTTTTAATGAGTCTAATTTTTTGCACAGATGTTTCTGGGTGTTTGCAGGTTTTCAGAGTATTTTTATATTACAAAGGAACTAGCTGGTGCCATAGCTCAAACTCTGACAAGCAAATAGATAATCAAGAAGACAAATGGCCTCTTTTGTGAAGCCCTGCTCCTGTATTAATTTTCATTTTCTTTCTCATAGCAAGTATCGAAAGTAAGGCTGGGGACCAAATAGCTGTCTGTGTCTGAGATCCCAATTACCCCTAGAATGGAGTAGGGGGAGGGGAAGGGGTCCAGGTGATCCTTACAAACCTCTGTTAGGTTTGGGTCACTTCCCTGCAGTACAGACAAGAAGTTCTAAGGTCTGGAGCCATGGGTCCAGTGGTCCATGGTCCAGTGATGGCTCAGGGGGCAGCCACATCCTTCTCCAAGAAGTTCCAGGCTTCATAGAAAATATACAATTAAAAGTCATTTAGGTTTTGTTTTGGGCTTTTTTTTTTTTTTTTGGTCACATTTCTTTCCAGAAAATAAAGAGCCAATTCCATCCACATGTTTGATTGTTGTTTATTTTGCATTTCTGTGGTTAGACTGTAAGGGTAGCAGGAGTCCAAGTAAGGCCAGAGAACCTATCAGTCCAGTATACCCAGGGTAGTAGACGTGCCCATTAAAATGCAACCAAGAGATTAATAATAAAAAATAAATTAAGAAAGGAAGGAAGAGTTGCCTGTAGATGTGGAGAAGTATGAGTGGGTTAGCTTTGTCTTGTGATGTAACGTTTTAGTTTCGAGGGAATAAGACTGCCTTTACTTGAGGAGGAAAATAGGTCTCAAAAACCATAAGGTCTCCCTCCAGGAATGTCTCTAAAGAATCAAATCAAAGCTGCTCCTTAGAAGGTATGAATAGAATCTTAAGAGGAAAAAAGAAAGAAAAAGAAAAGAAGAAGACTACGATTTCTATGGAGCTTAAAGTTCACAGCCATTCTGTGTAGACAAGAGCTAAGAAAAATGTGAGAATTATACAGAAAACCATTAATCACTTCTTTTCTTTAAATACGTATCCTCTCTCCTTTGTTATTATTCAACAGCAAATCTCCGCAGACCGGCTGTTGGGGGAAAAAAGTGTTAGCTGCCTCTCCCGGATCTGCAAGGGGGAAAATTTTTGGAACCATAAAGTTGAAAACTTTTTTCTCTCAGTTTGGAAGAAGCTTTCATCATGAATGAGATCAGCGGAGCTCGGACACTCAGGCAGGAGCGGGCAAGAGGCACAGAAGGTAACAAAGCCCTGGCTTGGGGTGACTTTTGTTTTTTAAGATCATTTTATGGGCTCTTTTCACAAGTAAAACTCACCTCTTCCTTGTTATTTTTCAACTATCTTTGTGGGTTTTTTTTTTTTTTTTATGGTGGATCCTTGGGCAGATTTGCTGCATTTTATGATGACTGATGTTTGGGAGAGACAGAGGAGAGAGGCCTGGACACCTGGAGAGTGTTTGAACTGGTTGGACAGAGGTGTCAGGGCCTCTGAAAAACACCAGAAAGTGTTTGTGGGGCTCTTCAGGAGTGCTTTCTGGTTTTTGAAAAATGCTGGCAAGCTTGGGGAGAGCCTGTACGTGCCTGGGCGATCCTGTATCTAGCAAGGTGCCCACTCAGTGTATTCCGGGGACTCTAATTGTCTACACTGTTTACCAGTGAGGTGTGGGCAGTGCAGCCTCCTGGAAAAATGAAGTCCAGTTCTTGAATGAACCTGGGATCTGGTGGAATTGGATTCTGGATTTGGTTGGGCTTTCTTCTAGTTTCTACTTTAGGGTTCTAGACAAATCTCTTACTGTCTGAAAAAGAGAAACTGCTCAGGACCAGGTGCACAGACAGAGAAATTCTCTTTTGTCCTGCCCCCCACCCCCATTCCACCTCGTTCTCCAGGCCTCCTGGAGTCTCAGCGTCTAGTGTCCTTTCTTTTTGCTTCTGGGTTTGGAAACTCTGTTCTTTCTCCTGGGGCCTTACTTCTCAGCCTAAGAATCAGTGGGCTCTGCATCAGACCTGAATGTGCTGGCCCCTTTTCCCTGAGGCCTCACTTGGAGTTTGGAGGCGGGAGGCTGACAGGATAGAGAGTTCATGGAGAGGCCACGTTTTCTAGGCGATTAGCTTGGTATTAGAACCACAAAATGACCTCGGAAGCCCCTTGACCTCTCTGAGACTGGACATTGTGCTGCCTCTTGCTTCCTGCCCTAGAGGGAAAGTCACACCTCTTCAGGGAGGGGTTCCAGCTTCTCCACCCCCTAACTGTGCCCCAGTCCTTTGCTATCTCAGAATTACTACATCATTTTTCTACTATTATGAATTGACAAGAAAGGTGGTTTTTTTGCTGTTGTTTTGTTTTGTTTTTGTAAGTTAGTCCAGAAGTCCTGTGAGTGGGGAGTAGGGTGTTGGTCTGTCTTCCTAGATTGGGCCTCAGCCTCCTTCCCTAACCCAAGTCCATTTGCCTCTCTCTCTCTCTCTCTCTCTCTCTCTCTCTAAAGCAAGCTGAAGGAAGAGGGAATGAAGGGTACACTATGAGAGGTTAGACAGACACTGTCCATGGGATTGTAGACTATCAGAGAAATTAGCTCCTGAGTAGGAGAGAAATGAGCATTCCTTTGGAGATTTACTCTCTCTGTCTCTCTCTCTGTCTCTCTCTCTGTCTCTGTCTCTCTGTCTCTCTGTCTCTCTGTCTCTCTCTCTCTCTGTCTCTCTGTCTCTCTCTCTCTCTCTCTGTCTAAGTCTCTCAATCATTTTTTTTGAAGTTCCTTTGTTTAGGAAGCTATTTTTACAGTCACCTTTATCTCCTGCACTCCAAACTTCCATTTGTAAGTCCTTGAATACCCCAGCAACCGGAAGAGCGAGAGAAACAGAAGGAGAGCTGTTTGCAGGTTGATCTGACCAATTCCTGGGCTCACTTTACCATATTAACCAAAGTCTGCAGAAACTTTTCTAGTTAAGAGACAGATGGAGGATTTACTAAGAGGGGGAAGCTGGATCACAGAGCTCTCTATAATCAATGTTCTATCGTTCACATTAAACATCAGCAGAACCTGTCAAAGGGGAGGACAGGAAGCCTAGATGGAAAGGGGGAGGGAGGTCTTTTCTAGCTCAGAATAGGGACCACTCTCCTCAAATTAAGAAAGGAAGAGACGACAGGGCTTTGCTGGAGAGTGTATGAAGTATTGCTGGCTCACATTGTATATACATTTGGGGACTCTCAGACACAGAATAACTGGAGTGCTTGGCTTTTTCTTTTTCCCTGGAGGAATTGGGGCCTGGAGAAGGAAAGGAGTAGGCACACTGTGCCACTTTGAGATTGAAAATATCTGGAGTTTGTTGATGATTGACCCTTATTGTCAGTGAAGATATAGAACCGATAGCCGATTGTGGGCCCTTTCTGGGCATAAGTGACAAAGACCTAGTCACTTAGAACTTCTCTAAACTGCTCTCTGAGACTGTGAGAATTAAGAGTACACACACACACACACACACACACACACACACAGCAACAATAGAAGGGGAAGGCTGGGGTTCACCAAGGGCTTTTATTTCCCCCAGGCTCCCCGTGTAAGACTCCCTCCCTCTTTCTCTCATTTCCAGACCTAAAGCTTTTTGGAACTGACAGCTGCTGGGGCTCACTCTGCACAGCTCTAGTGGTCACCCCAGCCCGGTGAGGCCTTCCAATCTTTTGACCTCTCCTCCAGTTCCCTGGACCCCTCGCACTCCCTCTCTTACGGCTGGGGCCTGCTGGCCAGGCTAGGCAGAAGGCTGCCAGTCCCACTAGGGCTCTGGAGGCCGCCCTAGTGCTTGGTGGGTCTCCCTGGGAAGCGGTGACCGCGAGCGGGTTTGATTGGAAAACGGAGTTGGGAAGTTTCCCAGCGTGAGTTGAGCGCTGACGGATTTGTGATCGGCCATAAAACCGGCGCGTTCAGATTCGTAAATCAATCTCGCTTTTCTCAGTCTAAACGTTCGCTTTATCGGCAGCAAGAAAGCGCTCAGCTCCCACTTGCTCCGGCGCTTGTTTATTTGAACGTGGACATTTCCCAGGATCCGAAGAGTATGCGCACTTTAACAACCTGACTGGCTTCTCCTTTCTGTGGCAGGGCTCTCCTTTTTTTTCTCGTTCTAAAATATAATTTCTCCGTTTTAAGGATTGCTGTCTTCGGTTTCAAAGATTGTCATTTCTACATGTTCTAATTTATTCATTTATAGTCTCTCTCCCCCGCCCCGTTTGTCTTTGGGGGAGCATTTTCTTTTTAATGGATTTGTAGATCTTGTAGACTGTTGCCCTCGCAGGAGATGGGAGCAGGCCTGCATCAGCATCAGGCTGAATTCAATACCAGTCTGTATTCAGTATCTGGACAATCAAAGCTGACTACCCCCCTACAGAGTCTGGGCCCCAGCCGGCGCCCCCTCCCCGTGGGGCTGGGGCAGGATTCCAGTATTTTCCTCAGGGGTCCTGCAGCCTCTAAACCTCCGTAGCACACACGTGGGGAGACTGTTTCTGTGGGGTGTGTTACATGAAGAGGTCTTCAACCTTCTTTGAGTCGCTTTTAGTTCAGACCCTTCTGAAACAAACCAGCGGAGGCCCCACATCCCTCGAGCTCTGCTACCCCATTGCCTTTATTCTTCCCCATTACACGGATGCCCTGTTGGCTACATCAGAGCTGCTGAAATAGATAAGGCTGGGAATGTTCAGCGCAGAGCTTCTTAGGAATGCCTTTCTACTTCCCTTTGAATCAATCCCGCCACCCTTTGCTCCAAACATGGACTCAAATTCACTTATAACTTGTGAAGTTTGGGGGCTGTTTGGTTTCTGTTTATTCTTGAAGGGAAAGAATACGTATAAGTCCCCGACCCTCAATAGATATCTCCCATCCAAATGTTTAACACTTTAAAATGTATCAACCTCATATTTTCCTCAATGACCATTCTCTATTGTCTGATGATTGGAAGTCCAGGACACTAACACCTGGGAACTATAGACCCAAGGCTTCAAAGCTTGCCTTCCTATTTGTCCGCTCTGTTTCAGGTCTCCAGTTACCTTCAGTGGTGTGTTTCAGAGACTGAGATGGGATCTACTTCTTTTGTATGGAATCCTTGGTCCCTAGGTCTTTGTCTCTGGATTCCTATTATAAAATCTTAAGCAGCATTTAGTTCCCCATGGTAGTAACAATGCTAAAGGGAGAAATCTCTCTCCTGCTTATTCTCTATTCTGGGAGCTCCAGAATCATCTCCTCACTGTGTGTGTGTTCCTGGCTTTTCAAAGGCACACAGCAAAAGATCAAAAGGTGAATTAAAGCCTGAAGAAGTCCTACTTTTGATACATATATAAGGTAGCCAAGACTTAACTAGAGTCTTTTTGTTCTGTCAGGGTCCCTTAAAATCGCTGTTGATGAGTTAGAAGGAAGTGGGTCCTACTAAAATAAACACCCCAGTAGTGTGTGGTGTGTGTGTGTGTGTTGGGGGAACACGACACAGAATAGAGTTGGAAGGGGAATTTCAATTCTAAAAGGTACAAATAGGAAGCTGAGAAAAACCAGGGGTTTGGAGAAGGGCTCTTTGCCCACCCCACCCCCACCCTGACGCCCCAGCAGACTATTCTGTACCTCTAGGAACTAAGCAGAAGCAGAAGAAGAAGGGAGAGAGGAGAGGTGGGTAAGTGTGTGCTTGTGGGGGTAGGGAACTATAAGCAGAATCTGTATAGATGTGCTTGTGGGGGAGACCTTGCTACTATTCCATTGGTGGGTTGGGGGAACCTATTTTACAGGAAAATTTCTCCTCATGAAGGGGAAGGTCATAGTGGTCCTTTGAGCCTGAAATCGAAAGACCCCCTTCCCCCTCCTGGTCACGTGATTCATTAAATAATTAATGCCGAGGTTGCAGAATAGATATGTATTCGTCAGGAAAATCACAGGCTCGGTCTCCCTGTTTCTGACGTCCAATTCAACTGTCCTTTGAAAAACAAGCCTGTATCCTGAGAAAAAGAGAGAGAGAGAGAGAGAGAGAGAGAGAGAGAGAGAGAGAGAGAGAAAGGGAGGCATCAGTAAAACAGTCCCGCAGCTGGAGCCACACCGCGGCTGGGGTACTGTAAGTAGAAAGGATTTCTCACTACCTACTGCGCCTTATATGTCCATGTAAATTTATTGTTTGTTATTAATGTTATTGTCGTAAAATGTGACAAATAGCCATCTTCATTTCCTGCCATTTCTCTTCACAGGATGCTCTCTGTTTATACCCATTGAGGCATTGCATAGAGATTTTAGGAATATTTCTCTCTCTCTCTCTCTCTCTCTCTATCTCTCTCTCCCAACCTTTTTCTTGATTTATAGCAAGATGGGTGTCAGCTTCTCAGCCAGCATGCCAACCATTGTGTGTGTGTGTGTGTGTGTGTGTGTGTGCACTTGCGCGTCTGCATGTGTTTGTGAGTGAGTTGTGTTGTTTATGGCCATGTCTTCGATAAATCATTTCTCAAAGAAAATGATGTAGAAGCTGGGCTGGTTTTGTGGCTGGGAGAGAGTCATTCTTGGAGGCTCTTCCTCCCTCTCCGCTCTGTTCCCAGGAGTTGGTTATTTCAGACGATTTACAGTAATACATCAGTAGTTAATATGGAAGCTCTATAGCTGGAGGTCTTAGATTACAGCATCTGTGATTATCAATTAAGATGAGATTTGTATAAATTTGGTAAACCAGAAATGCCTCATTGGCATATAAACCCAGTCAAAGATCATGACTTAATAGAAAAATGATATTTGCAAGCCTTATAGAGCCAACATTCCAGCGGCAAATAATGCTGAATTCTGCAGCAGTCCCCTCTGGGAGTTTGGCATCTCCAACTCCAGCCTGGGATGAATAAACACAACTCTGAAGGCAGAAGGAAGCTGGGGGCAAGAAAGGTTGGAGGCATTGGAAGAAATTACAGGATTTTAAGGCAAAGATTTTTGTATTTGATGGGGATCCAATGGAAATGTTGTGCAATGGTTAGGGGACAGGGGGAGTTTCATTACAGTAGTAAAGTTCCATTTAAAGGCTTGATCTGTATGTTTGGGGTTATTGAGGGTGGAGAAGGAGCTACCTAATTTGGGGGAGACAATGGAGACTGGCAAACGGTGAAGGGCAGGCAGAGAAGCTGAAAGCCTTGGCTCCCCACCCTCCAGGCTAACAAAACAAGGAAATGAATTCACACTCTAGGAGCCTTCCTTCGACCTACAGAAACAAAGAAAGTTTCCTGGGCAGTGAGAGACTCTCCTGTGTGCTGTGCTGTGCTGTGGTGTGGTGTGGTGTGGTGTGGTGTGGTGCGGTGCGGTGTGGTGTGT